>JARQOC010000009.1:29160061-29260217 GCA_033576535.1 Allobates femoralis | reverse complement strand
AGTTGTGCCCAGGGCAGAGGATCCGGCTGCACCCACCCTAAATACGCCCCTGCCGACAACTGGTATTTGCTCGTCACAGCTGCAGCAGGATCCTCCACCACATGGATAGTCCTCGATATCTCCAGAAAATGGACAAAATGTCTCTGATCCGCGCTGCTGTTTTAATGACAAGACTTCCTCTGTGCTTTAAATTGTAGATCACGTATGGTGGAAGTGTGCGGCTGGAGCTGCTACTACTGGAGTAATTGGTCCGTTTAAAATTGCGGCCATTTGCAACCCTGTGTTGTTCCAGCTAGCCATCATACCCCCAGTGCTTTGTACCCATAATATCTTCCATAGGGCGTCGCTCAGGAGGTTCAGACCATTCCCGGACGTGTCCGGTTTAGAGTCCAGAGGCCTCTCATGAAGGAGGGGGATACTGTTACGTATTGACTGCCTTGCAGTATGGAAGTGCTGCTGCTGTGGCTTAAATGAAGCCTTTTTTTTCCTGCTCTCAGCGTGGAGAGAGGAAACTAATGAGCGGGAGCTGAGAGTGCAGGTGTGTGTGATGAATATGACTCATGCTTAGGTGAGCTGAGGGGCGTGCCTGGGCTGGTTGCTCCCCACCCCTTGGCCATAAATGGGTCAGCTCACATCCACCTGATGTCGCTGCTTCAGTTCACTTCTGGACTGTGACCTGTTGTGAGCGGATGCTGATCTGAAGCTGCTGTTTCTTTCTCCATTGGAAGCTGCTTGGTTCTGTGGTCTGTGGGCTGAGGTAGGAGCTTATGCCTAGGGCTTCTCAGGAGTTTTAGGGTCTTAGACTGGCGGCTCAGAACTCCTCACCTTCAGAGGTACCTCCGAGATCAGGGTGAGTCAGGGACCCCAGCATCAGGGCCAGAGCAGGCTCTCCTGACTCCCTACCTCAACAATCCTTCTCTGTTGCATTCCCAATGCTGTTGATTCCCATTTCCTGCTGGAGCAACGACATCTCGAAACAGGAAAATGTGATGGGTGCAGCAAATCAGGATGGTAGTGAGCCACTATCGGAAGTAGAGCCTGAATTGATAAGGGCAACTTCGGAACAGCTGGTTGATTATTGTTTTTTTTTAACCTATGATATCACTCTTCAAATTTTATTGGGAGACACCAAATTTTGTAGAATACAACAGCTGCAGGCTTATACTAAAGGAACTATATTGAGAAGACAGCAGTTGGGGATGTTTTAGCTATTTTAAGGTGTAGCAATTCCTCTATACTGTGTGCCCCCTCCGTGTTGTTTGTGTCATATGTTTCCTGTATCCTCCATATTGGGATGATGCAAATAGAGGTGGCTGGACTGTATGTTCTGAATGTTTCTGCTAAAAGCTGAAATCTGCAATATCAGGTTGGCCGCCTTCATTTTTCTGACCCAATGGAAGTCACAAAGACCATACATTTTGGGCATCGGTCATAACTTTTAGTGGTAGTGTGGTGCCCCGCAACGAGTGCGTCACAGGAGGGTACTGCACCCTGACTGAAGGTGCAGTATTCTCCGTCTCAGTGATGAACAGGTTAACCCCAAGGCTCCATACACCACATGCAACATCCAGAGGCAGAGGACCAATCGAGTCCTGTTGGGAGGAGTGTGAGATGTTCAGTGTGGGGAAAGAGCAGGAAGAAAGTTAGAAAGTGAGAGAGACAAGTACAAGAAGGAAGTCAGAACAAGACAGCTAACAGGGAGGGCACCGAGGAGCGGTGACCCAGAAGCGAAAGGGGCCAAGTAACCAAGTAAAAAGTAATGGGTCAGAAGACACCCGAGCCCAGTCCACCCAGAGAACCGGCTCCGAGGCAGTGCAGATGTCCACCGCTGTACTGTGACACCGGAGTGATAGATCGCTTTTCAGGAGCACATCACAACAACCACCATCTCCGCAGCTGTGCCAGGAGGGGTACCCACCATTGGGGTTCAGGGGACCCATCGGGAGTCAAGGCCTAGGCTCGGGTCCTCAACAGAGGTTCCCCAGTATCCTGACCTGGCGCACGAAAGCAGCGACGAGTAACAAGGGACAGTTAGTTAAAGAGGGAACACTGTGAAGCCTTGGAAAGATACTGTACATCACTGAGACCACCCGGTCCGTTACCTGAAAGTGACTGTTATCCCGTGTACCGTGTATAACCGAAGTAAAGACCCGTGCAGAGGAGCATCGTGTCCGAGCATTCTTTCAGAACTGCTTCTTTAACCTATACACCTACTAAATCAACCGAGCTGCCATATTCCATCAGTGCAGCTCCTGACCCCGGGGGCAATCGCTCATCCTGTGGGGAGCGGTTCCATCTAGCTGCCGCACATCCCCGGAGGTCCAAGCAGCGCCGGTGCCATCACCGGACACCCACAGGTGGTGTCACGAAACAAACTTTATTTTCTTAATTAACCGTGCATTGACCAACGGGCTCTTACAGCCTCAGGCACCGAACCGTGACCGCAGCCAGCGCCTGAGACCCGAGAACCCGGCAATGGTGAGTCAGTAGGAGATTTTATTTGAAGTTTATTAATAAAAATATACAAAAACGTATTCATATTTTGTAACGTTTTTTTTCAGATGCAAAAATACAAATATCTGCAATTAAAATCACATAAATGGCCGATAACTGGTGATCTCCCACCTTGTTTTAATCAACAATCAGCCTATGTAAATTGTAATTTTCCACTTTAAGATGTGAATAGCTCTTTGCGGAATTAGATTGCCATGGAGTGATTGAGAATTTAATCACAAATCGACACTGCGAGCGCTCTAATGTCACCCCGCTGAGTGATGTTCCCAAAGAGACCGTCATCATGAAAGACTTTGGTATGGCGGGAACCCATGAGGTCACCCTCCTTCATTCTGAACTGAGCCTGGAAATGGTGTCGTAGGTCGAATATTGATATGGTATTGACCGGGGTAAGATTTAATGTGAACGGAGAGTTGTGTCTTGGAAATAGTGGTTTAATCTAAACAGTAAACCTTACATGACTCACCATAGGGAATACCACTATAGACCTCTCCATTGATACCGGTGCTGCATAATAAAGAAGCCCAACCAAACATTAAGTAGTTCTACATTTCTCTCTTCTCTAACAATTTCCATTCAGTTGTGTTTTAATTGTTCGAGATTGCTACAAAATGATCAAAAATGTGTTAAATTAACAAAAATATATAGAAAAACTACGCACAACTCATCCCCTGCCGGTTCATCCAGGGGTGGACCGTCACCCCCGGGGGCCCTGGTGCAGGAGCGGACCGGGGGGGTGCTACTGGCCATCGGCGCGGCCGGGGGGGGTGGGTAGTGTGCTGCTGGCCGTCGGCGTGGCCGGGGAGGGGGGAATGTGCTGCAGGGAGCTGCGGGCGCGGTGCTCTCCTACCTGGTGAGCCGCGCCGGACGCTTGTAGGAGCCGGAGGGGCAGAGGAGAGGAGGGGCGGGATCAGGCAGGGGAAGCAGGAAGCTCTCTGCTTCCCTTGCCTGACCCTCCTCTCCTTTGACAGCGGCTTGCGGGGGTCAGCTGGGGGCCCCCTCCAGGCTTGAAGGGGCCCCTTAGCCGGTCGGGGCCCTGGTGCAGCTGCACCAGCTGCACCACGGTAGTTCCGCCCCTGGGTTCATCACCACCAGTCATATTCATTCTGCCTATCTCTGCTTACTTCCTATGGTAATCACAAGGTATACTGAACATGCTGGAGAAAGATGTTACCAATACCATGGATGGCAAGGAGAACAAACACATCAATTGTGGAACAAATCGTCCAGACATGTCACTGACACGCCCCACCACCAGGGCAATGGGGTACTCAGAAATGGGCCGAACAGTTTTTTTTGGAAGGTCATGGTGGCGTGACCCGGCAATGTGTCCCTGGCGGCGTCATAGATAACGGGGGGAGTTTATAAGGGGAATTAGTTTGTGACGCCACCCATGGTATTCGGCAGTAGAATGGCCGACGCTGCAGTTCATGTCCACTGTTTTCGGATTCATGATTTTTATCTGTTATTTCTGATCATTTCTGTTAACTACTTGACGTCCGATACATTACCGAATACTTACATGACTGTGTTCTCCATTGATCGTGTGTTATAAATGGTGCGGCCCTCGATTATAGGTGTTAAGTGAGAATCGCTCAGAGTTGGGGACGTCGCACTCTCCACCTTTGTACTCGGAAGGTTTTTTTCTATTAAAGCATCTGTAAAATTTCATATTTAGGATTTTGAGGAATAAAAAAAAAGATCATTGCAAAGGGGTGAATCAAAGTTCATAATCCATAATGGAAAAAATGGAAGATTCATGAGAAAGGGTAATGTGCGGGAAGACTGGTACACTGGTAATTGATGGACGCAATGATTTAGAATCCTACACAGTGACGGCTGGAATGGTTTTCTGCAATTTTCTATACTCTGCATTGTAACAAATGCAAATGGACGCTCGCTGAATGTTTCATTTATAAACCTTATAGAGGTGGTCTCGGCATAAACATGGGTTTGATGGATGGAGTGTTAGATGCAATGACCCCCAACAATTGCAGTCATTCAGAATAAACTGCTAAGAAAGAACCAAGCTGTCGGCTTTCTTCAAAAAAATCCCCTTGGTCACCCCGGTATAGGCAATGTCAATGGAGGAGGCCACCACTGTCTCTCCATTCTAGTGATTACATCGGGAGCAGTGTTGGACCTCTACGAATCAGACATTGATGTTGTATCTTATGCTAAACCACCCAAACCAAAAATGTTTATCAATGTCACACCTTATCACTACCAGGGCTGTGAAGTGGTGAGCCAAACATCCAACTCCTCAATTTCTGTGAATCCGACTCCAACTCCACCAAAATGGACACTGACTCCGACTACACAACCAGGGCTGTGGAGTCAGTAAGGGACTCCGACTCCACAACGACAGCTGTGAAGTCAGTAAGCCAAACATACGACTCTTACTCAGACTCCTCAATTTCCCTGAATCCGACTCCACCAACTCTAACTACAACTCCACAACCATGGCTGTGAAGTCATTAAGCCAAACATCCAACTCCGACTCCAACTCTTCAATTTCCCTGAATCCAACTCCAACAAAATGGACATCAGCTCTGACTCCACAACTCTGATCAATACATCATCATTATGTTATTGGGTTTTATACACAAATTGTTGCTTCTAGTGCAAAACTAGGTGTTGCAATCCATGTCATGGTGTCCAATGGGCCTGGCTGCACAGTGGATTGGAAAAATCATGAGGTCTTTGATCCCTAATTTACAAAGCTTTTGGTCTCAGTGTGGCGCCCCACCAGGTGAGCCGCCACCAGAGGTACTGCATTCCCATGGTTAGGGAGTGTAGTGTCCCTGTTCTCCAGGTGCTGAGATGGTGCAGTCGAGCCCAAAACAAGACACACAGTGACAGGCCCCTGGTACAATGGGTGGACCCTGAGGGAGGACCCAGGCCACAAAAGGGGGAGTTAGACATTAGAGTAAGTAGTAGGAGCCCGTAGGAATAACGTCGACTGACGAGGAGTGATAGTCGGGAGTGCAGAGGTGGTGTGGTGCCGAATCTCATGGGCTGAAGCTACACCACCATGCTCGCCCCCGGGAGGGAGAGAACTGACCAGTAGAGATGGAGAAGAACCCTTGGGGTGCTGAGAAGTCAGCGAACACCCATATGCCCGAATCTGACGAGACAGAGGGGTTGGTGGACGAGACAGAGACCGGGCCCTGCAGACGGTGCAGAAGCTGCATGCCCGAGCCGTAAACCCGGAGGCCCCAGACTTCTAAAGGGAACTGTGGCCGGACACCCGACACATCTTGGGGAAAGTGGCCAAACTAGGGAGCAGCTCCCGGAAGAGTGACCTAATGGCGCCCGGGACCTACAAGCACCTGTGGCCACCGGTACTTGAGATCTGCGGAGAGCGTTGAGAGGCTGGGGAGCAGAGTGATGATACGCTCGCCTCAGAGGAGAACTACCCCTTATAGCGCTCAGAGAGACCCACCAGAGACTGAGACACCAAGACAGGGAGTAGGGGCACCAACCGTGGCTTGACTGCACTAACCCGGCTCTGGAGAAAGAGCAAACCAGAGACTGGCAGGAGCGTACCCGGCGGCCATGTTTAACACCTGAGTAAAAGTAACAGAACTGCAGCTGTGGTGTGAGAGACTTTTATTTGCGGCGACCTTCGGCCGCAGAGGCCTCCCGTAACACCGAGAGTACTGTGAACTGAGTGACCAACTGCCAAGGTACGAGCCGGGAGAAAACCATTCCACTGCCCTGGGGACTATGCTCCATCTGCGGAGAGCGAGACTATCTAAGCTGCCGAGCATCGTCCCCATAGGTTCCGAAGCAGCGGCGGCAACCCTGGCAGCACACTGCAGGTGGCGTCACGAATACCCCCTTATCCCCTCAGACTTACCCTAACATTATCCCCGTTTATTTAAATGACACCGCCAGGGTCACGTGACCGGGTCTCGTTCCTTGTCTGTCCCCGTGAAAAGAACCGAGAAGTGAAGACGTGAGAACAACAAGTAACTGCCCGGTACCGAGCCTTCCCCGGCGCTGGAGTGGGCGTGTCATCAGCATCAGCTATTTTTGTGACTACCCTAATCATTTTGGATAGGCATCTTTTTTTTATCATTTTTCCAGCAGATTTGTAACTGATGTTTTACGAGCATTTTACTAAGTAACGTACAGGCAGGGCCATATTGGCGCTGTCATACTGGTTACAATAATACTGGAGGTGAAAAAATCCATTTTGTGTATGTATTTAGGTGTCGTGTGAGTCCCAAATTTATTTTGAAAATAAAATGCCCCCCCCCCTGTCATCGGAAGAGTTTTACTAATGGCTGACTGTATGTTGATTGGAGAGCTGAACTGCCAATCAGTGACTTCCACTGAGGTTCAGGTTAAGATTGGGGTCACGAATAGTGAAAAAGTCTGGCTGCACCCCCGATCCCGAACTTCAGAAGGGTCACTCATCATATCTTCATGCATGAGGGTGGCTTGTTGGGGGAACTGGTGGAAGGGTGTCCATCTCTTTTCTAGCCCCTCTGCTGACTTTGTGTGCCTTTTTGTCTTTTTTATTTAAATTTCGCTCTGGTGCTGTCCAAGCCACTGGCGGTGCTTGCGCGAATTGATATCATGGTGGGCTTCAGGAATATGGCACCCCCGGCGTTGCTTGTGCTGATTGATATCATGATGGGCTTCAGGAATATGGCACCCCCGGCGTTGCTTGTGCTGATTGATATCATGATGGGCTTCAGGAATATGGCACCCCCAGCGTTGCTTGCGCTGATTGATATCATGGTGGGCTTCAAGAATATGGCACCCCCCGGCGTTGCTTGCTCAGATTGATATCATGGTGGGCTTCAAGAATATGGCACCCCCCGGCGTTGCTTGCACAGATTGATATCATGGTGGGCTTCAAGAATATGGCACCCCCCGGCGTTGCTTGCACAGATTGATATCATGATGGGCTTCAGGAATATGGCATCATGGCGTTGCTTGCGCAGATTGATGTCAAGGTGGGCTTCAGGAATATGGCATCCCAGTGTTGCTTGCACAGATTGATGTCATGGTGGGCTTCAGGAATATGGCATCCCGGCATTGCTTGCACAGATTGATATCATGGTGTGCTTCAGAAATATGACGCCGCTGGCTGTGCTTGCGCAGGTTGATATCATGGTGGGCATCAAGAATATGGTGCTCCCGGCATTGCTTGCACAGATTGATATCATGGTGTGCTTCAGAAATATGGCACCCCCGTAGTTGCTTACGCAGATTTATCTTATGGTAGGCTTTAGGAATATTGCACCGCCAGTGGTACTTGCGCAGATCGATCTCATGGTGGGCTTCAGGAATATGGCGCCCCCAGTGGTGCTTGTGCAGATTGATCCCATGGTAGGTTTCAGGAAAATGGTGTCAGCGGCACTGAGTAATCTGACAATATGCCAGTGCTGAAGCCTGAAAGCTACCAAAAGATCGGTCCGGGCATGCGCCGATCGTGGCACCATTGTGGAATTTAAATAAGAAGGAAGACAAGGCTCCCAGAGACAGTGGAGGAGCTTGATCAGGTCCTCCTCACAGACTGCCCTGATGCACCTATGACTGTGCCATCATAAGGGTCATATAACTCCTGAGTATGACGAATTGCTTCTACATATGTGCATCTGTAAATCCAAGAACAGATTGAGACATTCTGGTGCTAATTAATGTTAACTCTTCAGTGACTGAGTGAAAGGCTCACATGCCACTCAGAGCTAGAATTCGGAATAGTTATCGTTCAATAGTTAAAATCAATTAGAAGTGTTACAAACGCCTCCGTGTATCCCAGAGACATTGTGCTCCATTTAGTCATTTGTAAAACGTAGTAATTAGAAGTTGTCCACATGGAATTTCCTCAATCCAAAGTGATCGGAAGACACAAAATGGCACAGATTAAAGAAAGTCTTCATTACAGTTTAACATTACAAAAAACAAGTCCGGCTATTCACTTAGTCTCTTCTGTATTGTGATGGTGGCCACACTGGTCCCAAGGATTCAAAGAGCAATTGTATAATATATAATAACTTGCAATGTCCAATGTTGTTTATCCTCACTTGACTTGCTGATATGTTTTCACCTTTCTAGAGGAGGGCTGGGCCAGGGGGCAAAGATGCATTTGCCCCCAAGGCCGGTCCCCAGGCTGATTACTTGGGGTCCAACTGATGGGACCCTGCTGTTCCCCAGAACTGAGCTCTGATGAGTCCTGGGAAGCAGAGATCACCTATACTACTACCGTAAGTTATCTCTAGCAGTCCCATAGCCAGTAAACAGACTAGTGACCTCCACCTCCTTCACATAACTGTCTGCACAGCCTCATTCTTGGGATCAGTGATAAGTGAAGAATCGGTACAAACCCTTGTTGTTATACCTGTATCAACTCACACATGGGTACAGAAAGAAATAAAGCCTAAACCACTGCAGCTGCACCAATATCCAACTGGTTCCTTTAGAGACTAGAATGTACCCAACTGCAAAACTAGAAACCAACTTGGACCTGGCTCCCTGAAAGGCCATCGAGCTGTTTCTCACTCCTCATGAGGAACCAGAGGGAAAGTGGCTACACACAACTAACCAAATAGGGAAAGTGTCCAGGGGTAGAAAGAAACCAACTGTGAGCAAACATAAAGCATGTGCACAAGTGAACAAGGGAGAAATTCTAAATGCAAGCAAGGGTAACCTTCTGCAAACCTAACAGAAAACAGAAGATAGGTGCAAGGAAGAAAAATGAGAAATGCAAAGAACAAATACTACAATGGTCTCTGCCTAAAAGGCACAATCCCTTAGCTGCAAGGCTGGAACTCCTTAGCAGAGATCCACATTAGAAATATAGCCAGCAAAGAAGGCATCTGAAAGCGAGTATACATAGTCCTGTCCTGGATGTGATAGGACCGAGACAAAATAAGCAAGTTAGAACACTTGAGTGGCCACAAACCAAAGGAAAAAGCAAAGATAAAAGAACCATCAGCAGTTGCAGAGAGATCAACCAAGCTGTGGCTCAGCAAGGAAGGAAAACGACCCGAGAGCAAGAGTCCATCGGATTGAGTCCCAAGTCCAAGGCATGACACCTTTAAAGCATAGCCAGGCACATATAGCTGTGAGACCTTGTAGAAGAGCAGTATAAAGGCCCCCTGGTATTCAATATTTAATCACATTACCTGCATGAGGCATAAAATCCATTACTTCAGTCCTTTGCATGCAATCTTATAGACAATAAGAAGCAGTTCTATGATGACAATGGGTCCTCTTGTCTTCAAGGCTTCATTTGACTTGTCGTTCCTTGAGTTGTAGAATAAAATGCATTCTTATGTAGCGCTATTGTATCTAAAAGCACCTATTAGCATAATTGCAACTTTCAAAACATTTCATAGCATTTAATGGTGTTGTCTAAAACTTTAACACTGATGAACTATCCATAGGACGTCATCAATATCTGATTGATGGAAGTGCGATAATAAGCACCCAGCTGTTCCCAATGCCACCGTCAGCTTGAACTACTCAGTTGCAGAGTTTCAAAGCACGGTAGCTATGGCCAGGTACTGTACATTCATGGCCCTTATATAGTTGACGGAGCTGTGCTTTGCAACTCTGCAAATGAGTAGTTGCTGTCGGCAGCAGCACCAGGAACAGCTGATTGACGAGTGTGCCGGGTGTCACATCCCTATTGGTCAGTTATCCTGAGGATAGGTAGTCAATGTTAAAGTCCATGACAAGCTAGGGCTATGTGCCAACACTGAGTTTGTGCTGCAGATTTTGGGCATCAAAAATCTGCACCTTCAGTCAGATATATGCATCCAAAACATCCTTGTGCCAATGGTGCGCTTTTGTCTTGTTTTTACATCGGATTTAGATGCATTTGTGACTGTGAAGAAAGCTAAGTTAAAGGCTCAGGGGAAGGGTTTCAAGATGTCTTAAAGTGACATCGGGCTCTGCTGTATTTTTGATCACCAGCCAAGGTACAGCAGGCAGGTACGGGCTGCCACCCACCCCCAGCTGCCTAGTTTTACCTGGCTGGTAATTAATATACAGGGGAGACCTTTTTTTTTATTATTTCTTGAAGTAATTAAAAAAAATGATGTGGAGCTTCACTGTGTTTTTGATTTCCAGCCAGATACAACTAGCCAGCTGAGGGCTGGAATCCTCTGCGTGGAAAGGCCCAAGCATTCTGGGCCCCCTATGCTGTGAAGTGCAGCTCGCAGCCATCCTGGAAAATGGTGCATTCATCAAAGCGTCATTTTCTGGCATTGTATCTGACTCTTTCAGTTGCCCTGGTGCTGATGGCAAACTGGGTAATAAAGGGGTTAATGCCAGCTATGTATTGCCAGCTGTCACTAAGCCCGAGGTGCATAATATCAGGCCAATGTTAGACCTGACCATTAGGAACATCTAAGTAAATGATAAATAATATACCACACAGAAAAAATTCATTTTATTTGAACAAAACACAAACACATGCCTCATTTCCTCTTTATTAGTCACACAAAAACTCTACATGATCCTCTTGGTGACATCACAGTCTAGATCACCTGAGTTCAGCAACGCTGCTCAGCTCTGACCTCATGTGAACTTTCCGTGTCACATCAAGACCCAAAACTAGTGAGTTTTGGGTCCTGTTGTGACGCAGGAAAGTTCACCTCAGGTCAGAGAGCCTCTCTAGCTGAATTCAGGTGACCCTAACTGTGACACCACCTCACTCACAGCAAGAGCTGAAACTCGCTCAATTTCTGGTCCTGCCATGAATGAACATTGAGAAGGATCGTGGAGGGTTTTGTGGGAGTAATAAAGATGGAAATGAGGCATGTGTTTGCGGGTTTTTTCCAATAAAATTATTTTTCTATGCGTGATTTATTATTTACCTTTTACTTAGGGGTTCCTAATGGCTGGGACTTCTAATTTCCGATACATTTTTTCGGGGAAGGTGCTATACTGTGGAATTGTCAAAAATGCGCCAAACAAAGCGGACAAATTGCAGCAAATACAAGAGAAATCCGCAGTATGTGCACATAGGGTAAGTCTTATGGGGACGTCACATGCGTCAATGTCGCCAGCGATGAGATATTGACGGCTGATCGCTGGTGAGCTGTCACACAAGCAGACTCACCAGCGATCAGTACCAGCGAGAACGCTGGTAACCATGTAAACAAGCAGGTAGCGAAGTGCCGTTCGGCGCTTAGTTACCCGCTGTTTACCATGGATACCAGCTCCCTTGCTGAGAGGCACTGGGAGCTGGCTTCTCGCTCGTCACCCGGTGTCACATGCAGCGATGCTGCGTGTCCACCGGGCGATCGTCGCCAGGTTTTAGAGCAGGTTCTAAAACCTGGCGACCATCAGCCAGCCATTTATCGCTGGTTGATGCGCCCTGTCACACACGTCAATATCGCTGCAACGTCATGTGCAGCAGCCATATTGATGCGTGTGACATCCCCATTACTCCCCCAGTACCACCAAGAAACTCCTCCAAACTAAGTGGGTCCAACTTTGTATGTTAACTTTAGGGAACTATGCAATTATGGCCCAGAATAGCGCTGAACTTGTTGGGGTTGTCCCTGGTTCATTGAGGCTTCCGCTAAAGGGACTTTTCGCATTGTAAGGAATAAGAGCTGATAATGTAATTGTGAAGATGCCATTTTTGCCAAATCTCACAGGGCATCAAAGAATTGCAACTCATTGAGGGCTAACGTCTATAGTTCCTGTGAACGGAGCGGTATAAACCCATCCATTGCATATTTATTCATACGGAGATTATCCCTCCAGCAGTATTGTGACCCAGGATACCTCATTTGCTTTAACTTCAAATTGATACTTTATTGTTTTATGATAAAGACTCCGGTCCAATCCTTTACAATAGCAATAAATCCAATTCAAGCATCCTGGTGATTTCGGCTCTGTCAGAAGTACACAGAGCGCCGGTCTGAATGAGATAACTTTATGGTCACAGAGGTTTGTTCCCGTCTGCGAGGCAGATGATGCAAGAATATAAAGTGATCTTTATTTCTGCTCGATATAATCTGGGAAAAGGATTCTAGGTGTGAGTGATGGCCTCTCACTCATTATACGGCAGTAAAAAGGTTATCCGGGCTCGCAGCGCGGCGGACACTCTGTCTGGAGTTGGCTTTGTGTCATCTGTTTTGTTAACCATTTGAAGAATAAAATAAATCGTTGACCTAAAATTGCCCGGAAGAAAAAAATAAGTTTTCTCTGAACTGTATCTTCTCACAGGTACAGATTCTACGAGGACATGGCACCCCACCGGGGAGGTGTTAAGATGAGATTGTGGCTACTTGTCACATGCTTTCCTGCCTAAATCAGTGTTCTGTCTTTGGTGATGGATAAATCCTGCAAATCTTAATTATAAGTTGCATACTTGAGTCTTAAGAAATCTCCTGATTTTGGACACTCAATGTAGATGGAGGCTAAAAACCAACTGTGCCCAACAGGTGATGTGTAATGCTGTAGGATTACACAGGGATCTATTAGCAAATGGGAGCACAGACACACACTGAAACCAAGTTTTAAGGTAAACAAGTCTACCAGCAGCTTATTCTATGATCCTCAATGAAAAAACTTCAAAGTCTGTTGAAGAAGAATATTTACGTGTTTGGTACAAGCCTTAGTTCGACAGCTTTTCTAATGTGTCAACCCTACAAATGTATCCAGTACCAAAATTGGCATCAAATCAAGGAACATTTCACTGGTGATGAAGACACGGCTCATACATATTCTGGTTTATTCAGTGGTAACATAAGGAAGTGTAACCTGGACGATAAAGAAACAAGACAGAAGAAGAATCAACGCCTTCAAAATGGACAATCAATGTAGATGGAGGCTAAAAACCATCTGTGCCCAACAGGTGATGTGTAATGCTGTAGAATTACACAGGGATCTATTAGCAAATGGGAGCACATGCAAACACTGAAACCAAGTTTTAAGGTGAACAAGTCTATAATAATCACACGTGACAGATAAAGATAAGTGTGGCAAGTTCATTAAACAGGCGGCTACTGAAAGTCTCAGAAAATAGTTCTCACAAATAATAAACTCCTAGAGGCCTGGGAACGGGAATCCACAGAGAAATAATTGCAAACACTATTTAGTGCAGCTTTAAGAGTCCTAATGTCCAGAGAGCTGCACAGCAAACAATAGTTCAGTAAGTGATGGCAAGGCACACAAGGCTTACATGACACAGGACCTCCTGAAGACAGCAGCAGAGTCAGGGGGATCAAAGCACAAGCCACTGGAAGCAGGAGAGTAGTAGGAGGCAGGTGAGATTTGCTGGAGTCTAGAGGTAATTGCTGGAGAAACCAAAGTGTATCAGAAGGAGGTGGAACAGACTGGTACAGCACAGGAAGCCACTGTATAATCGAGCATTACTAGATGGCAAGCTGAGCCTTATAGAGGCAGAGGGGAGGATCACATGATGAAGAGCGAAGCGGTAGACACCATTTAGAAAAGGGGCAAAATGCACAGAATGTCAATAGAGATGCAAGGTCCTGACATGACATTAAAGGAGATGCATCTATATTTAGTTGGACAAATGTTTAGATCTTACGCTAGATGAGCCACCACCAGAGTTGTCTACCAGCAGCTTATTCTATTATCCTCAATGAAAAAACGTGAAAGTCTGTTGAAGAAGAATATTTACGAGTTTGGGTAGAGGTTGGCAGAACAAGCCTTAGTTCAATAGCTTTTCTAACGTGTCAACCCTACAAATGTATCCAGTACCAAAATTGGCATCAAATCAAGGAACATTTCACTGGTGATAATGACACGGCTCGTACATAGTCTGGTCTATTCTGTAGTAACATTTCACTGGTGATGAAGACACGGCTCGTACATAGTCTGGTCTATTCTGTAGTAACATTTCACTGGTGATGAAGACACGGCTCGTACATAGTCTGGTCTATTCTGTAGTAACATTTCACTGGTGATGAAGACACGGCTCGTACATAGTCTGGTCTATTCTGTAGTAACATTTCACTGGTGATGAAGACGCGGCTCGTACATAGTCTGGTCTATTCTGTAGTAACATTTCACTGGTGATGAAGACACGGCTGGTACATAGTCTGGTTTATTCTGTAGTAACATATGGAGGTGACACCTGGATGATAAAGAAACAAGACATAAGAAGAATCAACGCCTTCATAATGTGGAGCTGGAGAAGGATGATATCAATACCATGGATGGCAAGAAGAAGAAACATCAATACTGGAACAAATCAAGCCAGACATGTCACTGGAAGCAAAGATCACCAAGACACGACTTCATCATACGAAGAGAGAAATCACTGTCATGGTCAGTAGAATAGAAAGAACAAGGTGAAGAGGGAAACCAGCAACCCGATGGCTTGATACTATCAAGATAATAGTGAAGAAGACCCTGGTGGACCTACCTAGGCTTGGAGAAGATCTTAGTGGACCTATCTAGGCATGGAGAAGACCCTTCAGGACCTATATTGGCTTGTCGATCACCCTGGTGGACCAATCTAGGTTTGGAGAAGACACTGGTGGACCTATCTAGGCTTGGAGAAGACCCTAGTGGACCTATCTAGACTGCACAAGATGAATCTTCCTACGGAGCGGTCATCTATCAAGTTGCCATGGCTCGAGACAAAGCTGAAGGCTGGTATATAATAATAATGACAATGAAGTTTCATCGCTAATTATATCTTCAGTTTGTTATTATACAACCTTGGACCTCCTAAGTGACGTCCTTTTCAGCTTCACACAAGTAATATTTCCTTTTTCCTGTGCTTATCTGATGAATATGAGAAGTTGAGTGGATTGATATATAGTTTTGTTAGAAAAGAATAAGTTCAACTTTTTTCTTTCATTTAAATGCCTGCATTTTGTAGGCATAAGAGTCCAATGGGTGATCCTAATAATCAGCGATCCAGTGCCCTCGTGCTCTGCGGTCAGTTTCCTTCGCTGCTGAACCATTGCTTAGTCGGTCTCTGTCCAAATGCTGATGGTTCTTTTATCTTTGCTTATACCTTTGGTTTGTGTAGCGCCCTGCTGGTAAGTGCGCTACAAATGGGTATGGCACCCCGAACAGAAGGTGCAGTATTCTTGTCCTGGTAGGGGTAATGGAAGTCTGAAGCTCCCCACCACATACATACTCCTAGAGTCAGGGGCCAATTGGACAGCCCTTTACCAGGGTAACCGGTTTCGGTGGGAGGAGAGCCAGGGTATATAGTGAGTGGGAAAAGAGCTGGAAGCAGGAGAGTGGGAGAGGAGAAGGAGAAGTAACAGGGAGGGCACCTCAACCTAGTGGTCCAGACAGAGAGGGGCAGACAGAGGGTGACTGAACACCCTGGCCCAGTCCAAAGTGGGGTACCGGCTCCAGGGGGTGCAGAGGTCCATCCTGAGACGCAAATACCGGTATGATTGACCGCTTCATAGGAGCATACGTACGGTCCCCACCAGAAGCACCAAACCGGGTTGGGCCCCTAGAGCAAGAAGAGGGTGTCCCATATCACCCAACAGGCCTGGTAGTAAGCGGGTTTCGTGCAGGGCAGCGCGAGGAAGAAGGAGTGTGCAGAGGTAGGACAGTGAAAGAGAAAATAAGGAACATAGCTGGAGCTTCGGACAAACATTGCCTTTCACCAGGACCACCCGGTCTACTACCCCGGCTGTAACAACCACATCTTACGGGAGTAAAGACCCGTGCAGAGCAAGCGTGTGTGTTTCTTCCTGGTTGACTGTGACATTCCAGTCTCACAGCAGAGACTGCACTACCCTATTCCATTATTCTACCCTTACAGCCCCGTGGACCCTGCTCTACGTGTAGGGAGCTACAACACCTTGCTGCCGCCCATGACCCCGGAGGCCCCAGCAGCGCCGGTGCCATCACCAGATCTACAGGTGGCGTCATGACATTCTTCTATAAACTCTTATCCCTGTAAATTTCCCCCTTTTTATTGTCACCCCAAGGGAACAGACTCAGGCACCGACCACCCGTGACATCCCTGCATCCAACCCCCCAAGATCTGAGTCCCCAGCCCCTTGTGGGGCCCGATAATTTGCAGTTAGTCAGGTGTTGTAACTTGCTTTTTTTGTCTCTGTCCTATCACATACCAGTTGTGGCTATTTATACTCTCCTTTCACCAGAATACTTAGCAGTAATCCACTTAGACAAATAGCCAGCTAAGAAGGTTCAGCCCAGCAACTAAGAAATTTTCCCATAATAAGCAGAGACCAGTGTTGTTTTGGTCCATCTCAGCAACTAAGGCAAAGACCAATGTTGTTTTTACAATGTTTTCTTATTTGCCTTTCCTACACCTTTCTTCTGTTTTCAGTTAGGTTGGCAATAAACTTCCATTGCTTATCTTGTGCACACGTTTTTACTTTGCTCACCTTGAGTCCCCTTCTACCGCTTCACAATTTCTCCACTTGGTTAGTGGTGCTTAGTGGCCCCCCATAGCTTTATTGCCTTTCAGGGAGCCAGGTCCGAGCTGTGGTTTATAGTTGAATGGCTAGGGATATTCTAGTCTGTACAGGAACCAGTAGGAAGTGGGTGAGGCTGCAGTGGTTTAGGCTTTATTTCTCCCTCTACCTATGTTTGAGTTCATACATGCATAACAGATTAATGGCCATTGGTCCCCCTAAGAAAAAATAAAATAAGTTTTAATTTGTATAAAGCCAACATATTCAACAATCGGGGAAACAAAAAATAGCAAAAATTACATTAATAAAATGAACATCCAATGTGAGAAAAGGAGAGAGGTGTATGCTCCTTATAGCTTCCTGTAATAATTATAATGGATTACTCAGGAATCTTTTTGTGTGGAGCAAAGGCACAACTGAACACAGTTTATAGGTGAAAAAGTCTATATTATAACACACGGTGATTAACAATAAAGTGCAGAGGAAAACTCAAAGTCCATAAACACATAGTGTAGATATTGAATGAAGCCTTAACAAAAAACCTCACAGGAAAATGTAATCAGCGGAGAAGTCTATAAAGTGCAGTTTACACTTGGAGATGCTGTAAAAGGAAAGTCTATGGCAAGTCCAAACAAGGAGATGTTTAAGCAAGTCTATATAACGCATTATATCATCCAGGGAGGACTGGGAAAGAAAGTCTTAGAAAGTCCAGAACCAGATAAATTACTAAGTCCAGAACAGTCTCGTGCTTTGCATCTATTTGAACATAGTAAGCGACAGAGCACTTAATAAAGCAACCAGCTTACATGTCAGCAAAGGCAGGTGAGGCAAGAGCCGCAGCAGAGGGGGTAGCACGAGCAGCCAGAAGCAGAAGGAACACTGGCAACAGGTGTAGGTACCAAAACCTCTGAAGAGCAGCAATCAGGGGATTCACACAGGGAACTTGAGAAGCCACTAGGAGCAGGGAACCAGGCAGAATACTCTAGAAATGACTAGAGGCTGGGGTGGAGTTTATAAAAGGCAGGAAGACAAAAGGCACATGAAGCAAAGGACGCCATCTTAGAAGAAGCCAATAATGCCCAAAAGGTAATCAAAAATATCCTGACATTTCCATAGAAAGTTGCTTGAGAGCTTGACAAGAAGTAAGGAAAAGAAAAACTGCAGGAGTTTCAACAAGCTTGGAGACATGATGGACAGATGGTTTGCATCTTTACATCCTAAAAATTCCAACCTCCTCTCATATTCTACAGCTTAATCCCATGAAGGGGAGAGAACTAAACTTCAAAGGATATACAAGCCTAGTCCTGAGTACACTATACTTCCTTTTATTCTACATTTTGGAATGTAAAAATATCATCTATATCTAGAAATCTTAAGATCTCCATTCTTATTGGAAGATCTGCAGACTGCTAAAGTGAAAAGAGTCCGGGTCTAGATGATTGCACCAGACATTCACTGATCAAAAAGCTCCGGTGCCAGGAAAAATATGCAACTCTATATGTGACGAAGGCTCCTTAGAGCCTCTGCACACAATGTCTTTTTCAGACGTAGAGTTTTCAGGAAGTCTTGAAGTGTCTTTGTATACATGTTTGGGGGCTCCTTGGCGATTTTTTTTATATTTTAGGTCACCGGTGATTTTTTTTCATGTGTTCTTCTAGTGTTTTAGGGACATTTTTCTTGCTCTTGTTTTCTAGACGTTATTTTTTTTTTCGCCGCCTTTTTTTTTCTTCCCGCAGCGTCTTCGCTAGCATTTTGTTTGGTCACTTTATGGCCGTTTTTTGTCCTCCGAGCTTTTTTTTTTGAGAGTTTTCTCAGCAATTTTGTGGAGTCTTATTTTTTTCTTTTAACTCCATTCAAGAGTGAAGAGACAAAATAATTGGCAACACACTCACAAAGACGCCTGGGCATGTTTCAAGCGTTTTTTTTAGCCTTCTACGTAATTGAAATATGGAGCTGGAGAAGGATGTTGTCAATACCATGGATGGCAAGAAGAACAAATAAGTCAAGCCAGACATGTCACTGGAAGCAACAATCACCAAGCTACAACTTCATCATACAAAGTGATCAATCATTGGAGAAGGACATCATGGAAGGAAGAATAGAATGAACAAAGCAAAGAGGAAGACCAGCAAACTAATGGCTTGATACAACCAAGGAGAAGACCTTGTTGGATCTAGCTAGGCTTGGAGAAGAACGTGGTGGACCTATCTGGGCTTGGAGAAGGCCCAAGTGGACTTATCAAGGCTTGGTAAAGACCCTAGTGGATCTATTTAGGCTTGGAGAAGACCCTGGTGGACCTATCTAGGCTTGTAGACGACCCTGGTTGACCTACCTAGGCTTGAAGCAGATCCCAGTAGACCTATCTAGGTTTGGACAAGATCCTGGTGATAATCTAGGGCTTGGAGAAGGTCCTGGTGGACCTATCTTGGCTTTAAGCAGAGCCCAGTGGATCTATCTAGGCTTGGAGAAGATCCTGGTGATATATCTAGGCTTGGAGAAGACCCTGGTGAACCTATCTATGCTTAGAGAAGACCGTGGTGATCCATTGTAGGCTTGGAGAAGACCCTGGTGAACACATTTATGCTTAGAGAAGACCGTGGTGAGCCATTGTAGACTTAGAGAAGACCCTGGTGGATCTATCTAGACTTGTACAATATTGATTTAGTCATTTTTACATTTATTCCTTTATTTGAATGTTTAATTAGAAGTTTTTCTGACAGGTGTCAGACTGGACCATGATGAAGAAAGTGTTGTGTGCACATAACCCTAAAGCCTCTATTCACCAAATAGAACTATTTTGTCTAAACTCTCTAAAGCCACATATGATGGAAACCACAACACCTTCCAGGTGGGATTTCTCATCGTTCTTGTCGGAGGGATGTCTGTCCTTGTCAATCATGATTTCTTTCCTCTTGAGACTTCCTTATTTCCTCCTCACTTCTACGTTCCTCATCCTACCGCCTTCAAGACTTCTCCTTAGCATCCCCTGCAATTAAATGCCTCACCAGTGACTGTGAGGCATTTAATCAGTACAGACCGGCCCACCTGCTCTGGGTGTGACTAACAGGCCGAGTTCTGACACTATGTTTCACATACACAGGAGTGACTGAGCCCTTAGGCAGCCTTGTGTATGAATGCCACCGGTCGCTTCCTTGACAGTATGGCTGGTCGCTGGTGCCACAACCGCCCCCAACTGTGGGTTGCAAGTGATCGTGCGCCGGTATAATGACACTTGGTTTGCCTTCCAGGGGAGCTGACAATCTGCTGCTAAATGAAATGGATATTTACCTGGCAATTTTTTGGTGAGTTTTTCTGTGCTGGCACTCTACCACCATCGGAGCAAGCACTCCACCACTGGAGCAGGCGCTCAACCACCAGTGGGGCTGGCGCTTCACCCCCATCGGTGCTGGCGCACCACCACCATCGGAGCTAGCGGTCCACCACCACCGGATCTGGCGCTCCACTGCTATCATACCTGGTGCTCCACCATAATCAGAGCCAGCACTCCACCACCACAGAACCTGGTGCTCTATCTCCTCGGGTGCTGGCGCTCCACCGCCACTGGAGCTAGTGCTCACCCCCACAGGTGCTGGCTCTCCACCACCAGAGCTAGCGCTCCACCCCCACAGGAGCAGGCACTCCATCACCGGAGCTGGCGCTCCACCACCATCTGAGCTGACCCAACCTCCTGTCTCCTTCCCCATTGCCCCTTAGAATGTAAACCCACAAGGGCAGGGTCCTCTCCCCTCTCTACCAGTCTGTCACTGTTAGTTTGTTCATTGTATTTTTACATGCAACATTTCTCATGTACAGCACCATTGATTCAATGGTGCTCTATAAATAATAATAATAATACTAATAATAAAGACCACTCATGATGTTCTGATTACCAAGATATATTTAGCAATGTTTGAGTTAAAGACAGGGTGAAGTGGAGATATCTATAACCAGGTTTGGATGTGTATGACCCATGGAACAGGGTCATGTTATATAAACCTTCTTCATGAAATTACTTTTTGGAAAACTTGAAATTGAGAATGTTATGGACAGTAAATTCTTCTGGATAAGTGCAGCACGGGAGAAGCCCCGCTGATGGAACGAACATACGTAGCTTAGCAGACGGAGATGTATGATGGTTCAATATTGTGAAATATCACCGGTGTAATGGACAACAGACAGTACTCCCGACAGCACCGAAACGCGTTGGGAATAAACACCATTGCATTAAGACCTCGTGTGGTCCTTTTTCCTGAAACGTCATAGGAGCATTAGTACTTGGATTTCTCAACAGACAGCAGAAGCTTCAATACGTCACGTTGGCTGCTGTATGGCGAGGCGCAAAGCTCAGCAAGATAAGCTAATCTTTTATCAGCCACCACCATGTGAGAGATATGGAGAGATATCTACTACATAATAGCACTATCCATCCATGCAGAAAAGGTTACATTGAATTCTAGATGTAAAGAGGTACAGGACATTCCAGGCTATGGTATGGGTGTATGGGGAATTTTAGTTTTGCCCAATAACCATTCCTCAAAACCCATGTACCAAGGCCAGTGAACAATCAATGCATGCCTTACATTATTTAATTTTCCTCAGTTCCCACCGAGCTGCAACATGGAATTTCGCACTAAGTCGCACTGATATCTCTCTGCTCTCTTGAGTTTATAGGGTGGAACTAATAATTCTTTCATTTAAAAATTGGGACCGAATCAGGTTACATTAGCACAAGCACCAAATAATAGGTTGTGATTTAGAATGTTAATGATAAGGTTCTAAAATCTGCTGAAAAACATATTATGAAACCTTGTTATATATTGTGTCAGATATCTATACTTATATTCTACTTTATATCCTGCATAAACCGGTTATAACCAGCTATGTAGTGGAACAAGCAAGGAGGTGCCTGTATCCGAAACAACGCAAGAAAAATGTCCAGGAAGGAGGTCAGAACCTTATAAAGAGAGAACTAATCAAGACCGTATCTATGCAAGGACTCAGACACTACTATGATTGCTTGAATGCTATAGAGCTACGCCTTGTCACCGCCTTGCTTTGTGCTGTATAACGGAGCTCGCTTTGCCAAAATAAAACTCTTCCATGTGCCTTCTCATCAAGAGATGTTTTGTATTAAACTCTGTCTGATATCATTACTTTGTGCATGCACTTGATTAAACTAATTTGATCAGGAATAAGCAAATAGTTGAGGTCCTTGGTATCTCACCCTCAACAAGAATTTTTAAAGGGGTTGTCCTGAACTCTATAAACTTGGCTGAATTCTTACAAAAACAGCACCACCCCTGTCAACAGGTTTTGTGTGGTATTGCATCTCAGCTCCATTTAAGTGAATGTCCCTGTGCTGTAATACCACATGGAACCTGTAGACAGGGTAGGAAAGAAGGCTGGTTCAATTTATGGCCTATGAAAAGGTGTCTCATTACCAAGATGCCACACAAGAAACATCTCATGATGGGTAAAACCTGTGAGCTGGCTCAAGACCTTATTGCAAAACATACAGATGGAATTGGTTACATCAAAATTTCTAAACTATTGTAGATTCCAGTGAGCTCTGTTGGGGTCAGAGTCCGGAAGAAAAAAGAACATAATTTCACCATAAATCAGCTACTATCAGGAGCTTCCCACGAGATATCAGACAGAGGAGTGAAAATAATTATTAGACTTTGCTAGTACTGTCCTGAGTAATCAAGTTCAGAGGGTCAGCTGTCAGGTTAGACAATTGTCCCCTGACTAAAACTACTTGCTCCACTGGCCAGCAGCTACTTCATGGATGCAACCCAAGAGCCCCCCGGCTGTGAAGCCCAGATCGGGGCAATAGAGTAAAATATTGAGTGTGTTTGGGACCTGCAAAGTGAAGGGGTTTTCTCCAAACCTGGCCATGAAAGATTCCTTTCCAAGAAGGACATGATTGATCTTTCCTTTGTAGATAAAAGGCATCATCCAAATAAACACAACTGACCAATGAGTGACATATTCAGATTGGAGACGAGTAACCAAAGCCGAAATGAATGCACGCGAGCTCCGCGGACGGATGGGAGCACCACCAGATTACATTAATTACCAATGTTTGTGACAGCCACCTTTATGGAAAAGCAAATATGATGTCAGTAAAGAACAAAGCATAACCCCGGAATGACATTTATTGTCGTGCATCATGTACTTGATAATGTAATACGACAGCTAAGAAATGTATCCCATGAGATCAAGAGAAACACATCATGTAGTCACCCGTTACACACTCGAGTCACGGTCATTTGTGGCGCCATCAAAAATACACAAAGTCGTAACTCGTTTCAATACGTTTCTGCAATGTATCAAATATTATCATGTATGAAATGTAACAAAATAAACATGATACCCAACCCACAATGGCGTCACTTGAAGGTCAAGGACCCTGGTGCGAAAGCTCCAATGGGGCCCCCAATTATTGCAAATCTTTAACAGAAATAATCTTTTTCTATAGGCCAAAGGGACTTTTGGGGCCCCCTAGGCTCCAGGGTCTCTGTGCAATAGCAACCCCTGTATCTGTTGTAGTTACGCCCCTGTCAACCCAGTGAATGAGAAGATAATACCTAATTATATAAGGGTGAAAAAAGCCCCATGTCCATCTACAGTATGCCCACCTCTGCCAGTCCAGAGCCGCGGTCATCAGCTTTGGCAATCTTTACCCAGACTCATAAAATGACTATTAAGTCTGGTCTTTTCTGAAGTAACATATAGAGTGAATCCTGGCCGATAAAGGAACAAGACAGAAGAAGAATCAATGCCTTTGAAATGTGGAGCTGGAGAAGGATTTTATCAATACCATGGATGGCAAGAAGAACAAACATCAATTCTGGAACAAATCAAGCCAGACATGTCCCTGGAAGGAAGATCATCAAGCTACGACTTCATCATACGAAGAGAGAAATCACTGGAGAAGAACATCATGGTGGGAAGAGTAGAATGAACAAGGAGAAGAGGAAGATCAGTGACCAGATGGCTTGATACTACCAAGATAACAGTGGCGAAGACCTGCTGATACTATCTAGGCTTGGAGAAGATCCTAGTGGACCTATCTATCCTTTGAGAAGACCCTGGTGGACCTATCTAGACTTGAAGAAGATCATGATAGACCTATCTAGGCTTGGAGAAGACCTTGGTGGATCTAGCTAAGTTTGAAGAAGACCTTGGTGGATCTAGCTAAGTTTGAAGAAGACCCTGGTGGATCTAGCTAAGTTTGAAGAAGACCTTGGTGGACTTATTTAGATTGGGAGAAGAGAACACAATGAATTTTATGTCGCTCACCAGGTAATGTCCTGACTGGTCCCATGCATCTGGTTGAAGATCCTAGCTGGGTTAACTGAGAAATCCGGAAAAAAAATGCTGGATCTTCAAATTTAAATTATTTATTGTTTTATTTAAAGTATTTATATATATCTAGACTTGTAGAAAATCCTGGAGGACCTATCTAGGGTTGTAGAAGACCTTGGTGGACCTATCTAGGATTGGAAAAGACACTAGTGGACCTACACAGGCTTGGAGAAGACCCTGGTGGATCTATCTAGGCTTGCAGAAGACCGTAGTGTACATATCTAGGCTTAGAGAAGACCCTAGTGGACTTAGCTAGGCTTGAATAAGACCGTGGTGGATCTAGCTAAGGTTGGAGAAGACCTTGGTGGACCTATCTAGGCTTGGAGAAGACCCTAGTGGACTTAGCTAGGCTTGAATAAGACCGTGGTGGATCTAGCTAAGGTTGGAGAAGACCTTGGTGGACCTATCTAGGCTTGGAGAAGACCCTAGTGGACCTACACAGGCTTGGAGAAGATCCTAGTGGACCTAGCTTGGCTTGCAGAGGACCGTGGTGGACCCATCTAAGATTGGAGAAGACCGTGGTGGACCTATCTAGGCTTGGAGAAGACCCTGGTGGACCTATCTAGGCTTGGAGAAGACCGTAGTGGACATATCTAGACTTGCACAAGATCGATCTTCCTGCAGAGTATTCATCCATCCAGTCGCCGTGGCTCGAGATTGAGCTGAAGGCTGTTAAATAACATCAGGTGAAAAAAGAGAATTCTGACTTGGCTTTGGAAAATAAGTACACCAGCCTCTTCAGCTTTTTAAGGCTAGTCCAGCCCCCTCCTCCCCCCCAAAAAAAGTGCATTTATATGAGATTAAAGAAAAAAAGTTATGTAATGTTGTATGAGGTCAGGTGCGGGTCCCGCACAGGCAGCACCCGAACATACAGACGTTTGATCATCTCTTCCCTTCACCAATATTGGTCTCCCAACTTCGTGTTGCACCAACATTTTTCCACCATAAGGGGGCAGCAAAGTGTGAAAAACTGTAAAGTCATGTAGCATACCCCGACAGCTGCAGTCATTCTGGGGTATGTAGCACTGATGAATCAACTCATCGCTATTTACCTTCTATGTGCAGATTTCTCCCCATAGAGAATTGCATAAGATGCAGAAAATCTATGGTTAAAAAATACATATAGACTTTTAGTGTTTTTCACTGTGAAAACTACCCAAAAACACGTAACCCACCCATGACTGGGTCAGAAAGGTTTTCTGAAAGCCAAATACCAGGAAGCTTTTATTTGTCAAAAATAGAAGCATCAAAAATATAATTAAAAAGCATGAAAAAACTACAATGTAATTTACTAATATGAGCAAGCCTAGATAGGTCCACCAGGGTCTTCTTCAAGCCTAGCTAGGTCACCCAGGCTCTTCTCCAAGCCCAGAAAAGTTCACCAGGGCTTTCTCCAAGCCTAGATAGGTCCACCAGGGTCGTCTTCAAGCCTAGATAGGTCCACCGGGGTGTTCTTCAAGCCTAGATAGGTCAACCAGGGTCTTATCCAAGCCCAGAAAAGTTTGCCAGGGCTTACTCCAAGCCTAGATAGGTCCATCAGGGTCTTCTACAAGCGTAGAAAGGTCTGCAAGGGTCTTCTTCAAGACTAGATAGGTTCACCAGGGTTTTCTTCAAGTCTAGCTAGGTCCATCAGGGTCTTCTCAAAACTTAGCTACATCCACTAAAGGTCTTCTCCCAGCCTAGATAGGTCCACCAGGGTCTTCTCCAAGCCTAGATAAGTGCATCAGGGTCTTCTCCAAGCCCACAAAGGCCCACCAGGGTCTTCTTTACGTCTAGGTAAGTCCACCAGGGTCTTCTTTAAGCCTAGATAGATACTCCAGGGTCTTATTTAAGCCTAGGTAGGTCCACCAGCATCTGATCCAAGCCTAGATAAGTCCAACAGGGTCTTTTTCAAGCCTAAATAGGTGCACCAGTGTCTTTCCAAGCCTAGATAGGACCACCAGGGTCTTCTCCAAGAATAGATGGGTCCACCAGGGTCCTCTCCAAGCCTAGACAGGTCCACCAGGGTCTTCTCCAAGCCTAGATGGGTCCACCAGGGTCTTCTCCAAGCCTAGATAGGGCCACCAGGGTCCTCTCCAACCCTAGATGTGTCCACCAGGGTCTTCTCCAAGCTTAGATGGGTCCACCAGGATCTTCTCCAAGCCTAGATGGGTCCACCAGGGTCTTCTCCAAGCCTAGATAGGTCCACCAGGGTCTTCTCCAAGCCTAGATGGGTCCACCAGGGTCTTCTCCAAGCCTAGATGGGTCCACCAGGGTCTTCTCCAAGCTTAGATGGGTCCACCAGGATCTTCTCCAAGCCTAGATAGGTCCACCAGGGTCTTCTCCAAGCCTAGATGGGTCCACCAGGGTCTTCTCCAAGCCTAGATGGGTCCACCAGGGTCTTCTCCAAGCTTAGATAGGTCCACCAGGGTCTTCTCCGCCATTATGTTGATTGTATCAATCCATCGGGTTGCTGCTCTTGCTCTTCATCGTGTTCCTTCTGTTCTTCTGCCCATGATGTCTTGTCCAGTGATTGCTCTCTTCATATAATGAAGTCATAGCTTGGTGATCGTTGCTTCAGGTGACATGTCAGGCTCCATTTGTTCCATCTGCCATATTAGTGGCTGCCAATTGGAGCACAGCGATAAACTATAGAGCGACCGTACACATATGATAGAAATGTTCCACATCTTCCCTCACTGTCTACAGGATAGTTCTATTCTTAGTGCAGAATGTCTAGAAAGTTATGTGCCATACAAGAGTCGGATCCCATAAAAGAAATGTCACCTAATAAATGTTTAGCTGTAGCCATGATCCTTTTTATGTATGAGGTTTTATCGGTCTCTGTGAAGTGCAGACTCCTGTAAATGTAAAGCTTTGTTTATGCGGTTTATTCACTTTAAGGGAAGTGCTGCAAAACATTCCAAATTCTCCGAGATCCTCGGAAAGAAAGAAAGAACAGAGATAAGACATCTACTGTGTCAGTGTGAAAGAACATTATAATAGGTAAAGTGATCAATAAGGAAAGGGATCTTCATCTATGGTGACTGTCAAGAATCGATCTGATGAACAGGCACTGACAAGTCAAGACAATACTATTATCAATTATAATATAGCACTCACAGTCTACAAGGGATAGGTGAGGAGAGAGGACCCTGCCCACGAGAGCTCACAGTCTACAAGGAATGGGTGAGGAGAGCGGACCCTGCCCACGAGGGCTCACAGTCTACAAGGAATGGGTGAGGAGAGCGGACCCTGCCCACGAGAGCTCACAGTCTACAAGGAATGGGTGAGGATACAGTAGGTGAGGAGAGAGGACCCTGCCCACTAGGGCTCACAGTCTACAAGGGATGGGTGAGGATACAGTAGGTGAGGAGAGAGGACCCTGCCCACGAGGGCTCACAGTCTACAAGGAATGGGTGAGGATATAGTAGGTGAGAAGAGAGGACCCTGCCCACTAGGGCTCACAGTCTACAAGGGATGGGTGAGGATACAGTAGGTGAAGAGAAAGGACCCTGCCGGTGAGGGCTCACAGTCTACAAGGAATGGGTGAGGAGAGAGGACCCTGCCCACGAGGGCTCACAGTCTACAAGGGATGGGTGAGGATATAGTAGGTGAGAAGAGAGGACCCTGCCCATGAGGACTCACAGTCTACAAGGAATGGGTGAGGAGAGAGGACCCTGCCCACGAGGGCTCACAGTCTACAAGGGATGGGTGAGGATATAGTAGGTGAGAAGAGAGGACCCTGCCCACTAGGGCTCACAGTCTACAAGGAATGGGTGAGGAGAGAGGACCCTGTCCACGAGGGCTCACAGTCTACAAGGGATGGGTGAGGAGAGAGGACCCTGCCCATGAGAGGTCACAGTCTACAAGGGATGGGTGAGGAGAGAGGACCCTGCCCACGAGGGCTCACAGTCTACAAGGGATGGGTGAGGCTACAGTAGAAGAGGAGAGAGGACCCTGCCCACGGGGACTTAGTCTACAAGATATGGGTGAGGACACAGTAGGTGAGAAGAGAGGACCCTGTCCACTAGGGCTCACAGTCTACAAGGAATGGGTGAGGAGAGAGGACCCTGTCCACGAGGGCTCACAGTCTACAAGGGATGGGTGAGGAGAGAGGACTCTGCCCATGAGAGGTCACAGTCTACAAGGGATGGGTGAGGAGAGAGGACCCTGCCCACGAGGGCTCACAGTCTACAAGGGATGGGTGAGGCTACAGTAGAAGAGGAGAGAGGACCCTGCCCACGGGGACTTAGTCTACAAGATATGGGTGAGGATACAGTAGGTGAGGAGAGAGGACTCTGCCCACGGGGACTTAGTCTACAAGATATGGGTGAGGATATAGTAGGTGAGAAGAGAGGACCCTGCCCACTAGGGCTCACAGTCTACAAGGGATGGGTGAGGAGAGAGGACCCTGCCCACTAGGGCTCACAGTCTACAAGGGATGAATGAGGATACAGTATGTGAGGAGAGAGGGCCCTTCCCACGAGGTCTCACAGTCTACAAGGGATGGGTGAGGATACAGTAGGTGAGGAGAGAGGACCCTGCCCAGAAAGACTCACAGTCTACAAGGGATGGGTGAGGAGAGAGTACCCTGCCCACGAGGTCTCACAGTCTACAAGAGATGGGTGAGGATACAGTAGAGAGAGAGGACCCTGCCTGCAAGGGCTCAGTCTACAAGGGATGGGTGAGAGGAGAGGACCCTGCCCACGAGGACTCACGTTCACACCTTTTTTCTTCGCTCTATTCCTATTGCTGTATGTTTCTAGTATATATTTTAGCAGAGAGCCGCTGTTCTCTGTGTAGCATTTCTCCATGGTCACACTGTTCCCGCTGCAGCCAGTGATCGGCCGCAGAGGTCACATCATTTCCATCGATGGCCGGAGGAGAGGAGGAGGATCCAGGAGGTGAGCTTCATTTCTTTTTTAGGAGTGAATATATAGAAAGTAATTATAAGATATTAATTATTGATATATTTTTATTATAATAAATGCTGTCTGTTATTAGGGATCCATTCTGTCATTTCTCTCTTATGCCTCTGACTCCATATTATATGTATTACCTCTGTGACAGCTGTCAGGTCAGGACTGTGAATTCCAATTAACCTCACGTTATATCACGTACCGCTCCGGTTTTTTCTCATTTCCGCACCTTTGCTGATTTCTCCATCTTTACATATTGCATTTTAATGAAAAAAAATGAAAAAAAACCTGCGATCACACACGATTTACACATGACGCATTCATCAAAGAGTGAAATATTCTGACACTAAGACGAGACGTCTATTTTTTACATTTTTTTATTTTTGGTAAAAATATATATATATACAGTGGGGGGAATAAGTATTTGATCCCTTGCTAATTTGGTAAGTTTTCCCACTGACAAAAACATGAACAGTCTATAATTTTAAGGGTAGGTTCATTTTAATAGTGAGAGATAGAATATCAAAAATAAAATCTAAAATCACATTGTGTAAATGATATATCGTAAATGTGTTTGCATTTTTCAGAGAGAAATAAGTATTTGATCCCTCTGGCAAACAAAACTTAATACTTGTTGGCAGCACAGCAGTCAGACATTTCTTGTAATTGATGATGAGGTTTCGCACATATCAGGAGGAATTTTGCTCCACTCCTCTTTGCAGATCATCTCTAAATCATTAAGGGTACCTTTACACGCGGCTACATTTCTAGGGTGGCTACAGGTAACTTACTGGTTGCACTGAAATCATGGAGACAAGGTTCTATCTTGTTGCTGTGTACAAATGGAATAATCTCTCCATGATTTCACTGCAACCAGTAAGTTACCTGTAGCCACCCTAGAAATGTAGCCGCGTGTAAAGGTACCCTCAGAGTTTGAGGCTGTCGCTTGACAACTCAGAGCTTCAGCTCCTCCATAAGTTTTGTATGGGATTAAGGTCTGGAGACTGGCTAGGCCACTCCATCACCTTAATGTGCTTCTCTTTGAGCCACTCCTTTGTTACCTTGGCTGTATGTTTTGGGTCATTATTGTGCTGGGTGACCCATTTTTACTGTCCTGGCAGAGAGGAGGTTCTCACTCCAGGATTTTATGGTACATGGCTCCATCCATTGTCCCATTGATGCGGTGAAGTCGTCCTGTGCCCTTAGCAGAGAGACACCCCCTAAAGATAATGTTTCCACCACCATGCTTGACTGTGGGGATGGTGTTCTTTGGGTCATAAGCAGCATTTCTCTTCCTCCAAAGACGGCGAGTTGAGTTAATGCCAAAGGGCTCAATATTAGTCTCCTCTGACCACAGCACCTTCTCCCAATCACTCTCACAATCACCAAGGTGTCATTGGTAACCTTCTTGAGCAGTGAGACTTCGCTGATACTGCAGGATTTTAATCCATTATGGAATAATGTGTTATCAATGGTTTTCTTGGTGACAGTTGTCCCAGCTGCTTTGAGATCATTAACAAGTTTTTTCTGGATGGATAGATGGATAGATAGATAGATAGATAGATAGATAGATAGATAGATAGATGGAAAGATAGATAAATAGATAGATAGATAGATAGATAGATAGATAGATAGATAGATAGATAGATGGAAAGATAGAATAGATAGATTAGATAGATAGTTAGATAGATAGATAGATAGATAGATAGATAGATAGATAGATAGATAGATTAGATAGATAAATAGATAGATAGATAGATAGATAGATAGAAAGATAGATAGATGGAAAGATAGAATAGATAGATTAGATAGATAGATAGATAGATAGATAGATAGATAGATAGATAGATAGATAGATAGATAGATAGATTAGATAGATAGATAGATAGATAGATAGATAGATAGATAGATAGATTAGATAGATAGATAGATAGATAGATAGATAGATAGATAGATAGATAGATAGATAGAGCACTACCATGCACGGTTACTCAAAATGATACTCAGACGGGCACGACTTGTGTACTGAGTGTAATGGAAGTCAACGGAAACTCAACCATTTTTCCGGAAGATCTTGCACTATACTCAGTACTCAAGTGACCCACCCGGGGGTGTGACCTGCTGATGTTGAGTACCGAGCACCCATACATTGTAGTGCCCGCTCATCCATAGTCCGTATGTTTTTCCCAAGGAACGACTCTCACGCGGCAAAAGGTGAAACAAAAACGATAAATCCCCACCATTTTTATCAGCGCTTCACTTTTAACGCCTGGAATAATTAATGTATGTATGTACATGCAGATACACTATGTAATTGTAATTACAACTAATCTAACACATTGTAGCAATTAGGCGTGCGATACCTCAATTTGATGGCCTTACTGAAGAGGAAATTACGATTCTCTGATATTTTGCAAGTCAAACATCATTTAAATCTCTGATTACAGAGCATAAAGGGGTTTACTAATTAGACGAGCCATAAAAGTGTGATGGGTGGTTGTCTAACAGCTGGGACCTCCACCTGACAAAGCAGAAAGTGGCCGCGCATGCGCACAATGCCTCCCTGCTGAAAGAAATAGAAGGTAAAAGGGATCTAGCACTGGAATCCACAATAAAAACTGTATACAATAGTAAATAGATATCTTGGACCTGATGAGGCTGGTGTACTTACTTTGAAAATCATGTCTGTATAATCCTAGCTTTTTGATATCATGGATAGTCAAACATTAAAAAGGATTACACAGCTTTCCTAACGAGGATTTTCAAAGAAAGTACACCAGTCTCATCCGGTCTAGAGAGTAGTTTAACCATGACGGCCGCTGTACATAGAAAGCAGCAAGTGCCACAACTATATAAGGTGGGTTCAGAAGCCAAGCCGTCTATACAGCACTGGTGCTAGCTGTATCACGCAGCCGTCACCCGAGAGTAAAAGCTCAGATGGCAACAGATTAAACACCACTGTCAAGTGGGAATGTGGCATTTAAAGAGAATCTGTCAGCAAGTTTTTGCTATTCAAGATAAGGACAGCATGCTGTAAGGGTTAAAAAACAAAGATCAACTGTGACTCTCTTATCAGAGTCAGTGCTATTGTTTACTTAAATTAAATACTTTATCACCTGGTGATTATCTTTGCAGGACTACTTGGTCTGACACGTCCCTGCTGTGATTGATAACTCACTGTCAATGTACAATCTCTATGGAGAGCCTGGTGTGGGCAGGGCAGCTCTCTATCTATAGACATTGTACATACAGAGCCTGGTGTAAGCGGGGGCAGCTCTCTGTCTATAGACATTGTACATACAGAGCCTGATGTGGGTGGGGGCAGCTCTCTGTCTATAGACATTGTACATACAGAGCCTGGTGTGGTCGGGGGCAGCTCTCTGTCTATAGACATTGTACATACAGAGTCTGGTGTGGGCGGGGCCAGCTCTTTGTCTATAGACATTGTATACAGAGTCTGGTGTGGGTGGAGGCAGCTCTCTGTCTATAGACATTGTACACAAAGAGCCTGGTTTGGGCGGGGGGCAGCTCTCTGTCTATAGACATTGTACATACAGAGCCTGGTGTGGGCGGGGGCAGCTCTCTGTCTATAGACATTGTACACACAGAGCCTGGTGTGGGTGGGGGCAGCTCTCCCAGCTCTGCTGTGTCTCTAAAGCTAAATGATTTGTGTGACAACAGCTGCACCCAATAATCTATGATACATTGTTGGATTCAGGGTCTCTGTCCCTACAATATGCTGCTCTCAGATTATGTAGCAAAAACCTTCTGGCAGATTTCCCTAGCTGGCATCAAATCCAGGGGTTAATAGTGGAGAGGGGTGTATCAGACACCCTCATTACTAACCCAGTAATAAAGGAAAAACACCCACAAAAGTACTTCATTAAAATAAGTACTTCCCAACACTTTCCCTTCGCTCATTCACCATTTTACTGGAAAAAAACAAGCAGGTCCACCGTAGTCCATGGAATCAGCCGTAGTTCAGCAAATCTGTCGTAGTGCACAAAAGGAAACGGGGCAAAAAAAACGTAAAAACACAAAGAAATAAAACAATGACACTTTCCCTCGTTCAGCTCTTTATTAAAGGTAAATAAAGAAATAAAATCCCCAGCAAGTCCAATGTAGTCCAGAGCAAATCCAATGAACAAAGTCTATGGAGCTTCGCTCTGACACTCCATAGATTTTACCAACAGCCAAGTGTCTCGAAAGCTTCCTTTGTAACATCATTCATCTTACTTTTGATAGCCATTAATGATACCATACCTGATGAAGAAAGGTCAGCAGTCTCGAGAGCTCACTTTGTAAATCATTTCAGTTCTTGACAATGGTTCTTTCTGTCCATTTTGGTTTAGTCTCTGCAGACATTGGACTTTACCTTAGCATACATAGTATTTGTTTAATAGCCCACCTGGCCCTCTGTGTCTGAGCTACTCAAGGGGCCATTAGCTGCTTTTAGGAGAAGTCACATTTTCCAATCTGTCTGCCCCTATCGTGTTTCCTTGAAAGCCACAGATGATGTTACTGGATCCGGTGGCCTTTTGTCTTCTCCTTTGTGTAACTGAATGACCTGAACAGCTGCGGCCATCACTTAGCCCTCACCCCAGAGATCAGAGGGTCCTCACCCAGGTTGTGCGGCATCTGTGCCGGGTGCATGTGTCGCACCTCTGTCATCTTGTCAGCTTTAGGCAAATGTTGTGATCCCTGATCTCCAGGTCGCTGTACGCGCTATTTACAGACATGTCCATCAGAAATGACTCTGTCATACGTGTCCTCTCTGGATGATGGATGGTCTTCAACACTAAACACCATCTATCACTACGAGCAGAGACGCTTAGAACCTATCCGCCACATTCACCAACAACAAAGATACAATTAGTTATTGTATTTACAAATAAAAACACAAACTCTAAAAAGCAATATAATAGAAATATTTAATAAAGTGTTTAAATATTAGAGGAAAATTGATACAATGGACTCATTACTGATCCTTCTACCTCTTGCACATTAAAGGGGTTTTCTATTATTATTATTTTTTTTTATAATAATAATAATAATTACCTTTATATGAACATGTACTGTAGACAAATGACAGCAAAAACGCAGCCAGAAAATGCTGCTTTCGTGGTGATTGAGACTGATTTTATTGCGCCTCTTCTGTGGACACCAAGACTACATCAGAAAGAAACACAACAAATGCAGCAAAATCAGATTTTTGGAAACAGCTTTGTTTTAGTACCAAGAGAAGAGAGCTGAAGAACTCTGCAGAACTGCAGCGTGTGAACGCAGCCTTTGGGAGACCTGCTCATTTATTGTGATTCCTCATTCTGAAGTCTCCAGAAACCAAACATGTGATTGAAGAGAACTCACTGCAGCCAGTGGCGTAACTTCAGGCCCAGGGGCCCGATGCGAAAGCTCCAATGGGGCCCCCAATTATTGCAAATCTTTAATAGGATTAGTCTTTTTCTATAGGCCAAAGGGAGTTTTGGGGCCCCCCTAGGCTGCAGGGCTCGGTTTGCGATCGCAACCCCTGCACCTGTGGTAGTTTCGCCCCTGCCTGCAGCCATTTGCTGATTTCCCTGCTGCCCTGAGGAAACACTCCACCTGTGGGGAGCTGTACTACCAAAGCTGCCTTACATCACCTCAGTGGACGGCTGCAGCGCTGGTAACCATTACCAGGTACCACAAGTGGCGTCACGTTATCATTCCCCATCATCATCACCCCCATCCCCGCCACTGAGAGTCCAGGGCATCGACCAGCCGTGATCCCCCATCGAAGTAACCCCTGTCCCGGTATCCAAGTACCCCTACCCTGTCGACCGACTCACAAATATTTAAAGAGAATGGGAGTGGTCATAAACTGGCTGTCCAGACTTTGAATTACTAAAATAAAGTAACTTTTTGATGATATTCTAATTCATTGAGATGCAAGTGTAGGTAATTATTGGGGTAGCCAGGGTCATTCATCGTTCAACAGAGGCACCCTGTTGAACTTTTAAGGTGCCATCCTCTATATTAGGTAGGGTCCAGCTTGTAGGGCTCATAAGGAACCGTTGCCCACTTCCATTGTTTGTGGAACATCTGCCCCACACACCTAATTTTAATCTTTGAGGATGGTCATTTAAAAAAGATTTACTTAATTATCAATAACATATAATTTTTCTAGGTTTTTCTTCTTTTGAGAAGATAAGTCTTTCCCAGAGTTCTCTGCTTTCTTCAGTCTCTCCATTGAAAGCTCTGGACGTGTGGGGGAGAAGGTAAAATCTGTCTGATGTCCCAATGAGCATGTTCTTTATGTTCTCTATGTTCTTTATGTTCTTTATGTTCTTTATGTTCTTTATGTTCTATAGTAACATATGGAAGTGACACCTGGATGATAAAGGAACCAGACAGAAGAATCAACACCTTCATAATGTGGAGCTGGAGAAGGATGATATCTATACCATGGATGGCAAGAAGAGCAAACACATCAATTCTGGAACAAATCAAGTCAGACATGTCCCTGGAAGGAAGGACCACCAAGATATGACTTAATTATACAAAGAGAGAAATCACTGGAGAAGACATCATGGACGGAAGAATAGAAGGAATAAGGTGAAGAGGAAGACCAGCAACCCGATGGCTTATTACCATGAAGAGAACAGCGGAGAACCCTTGTTGATCTATCTATCCTTGGAGAAGACCCCGATGGACCTATCTATCCTTGGAGAAGACCCTGATGGACGTATCTATCCTTAGAGAAGACCCTGATGGACCTATCTATCCTTAGAGAAGACCCTGATGGACCTATCTATCCTTAGAGAAGACCCTGATGGACCTATCTAGGCTTGTAGAAAACACTGGTAAACCAATCTAGGCTTGAAGAAGACCTGGTGGACTTATCTAGTCTTGTAGAAGACCCTGATGGGTCTATGTAGGCTTGGAGAACTCTCTGATGGACCTATTTAGGATTGGAGGAGACCCTGGTGAAACTATCTAGACTTGGAAAAGACCCCGGTGGACCTATCTGGGCTTGGAGAAGACCCTGGTGGATGTGTCTAGGCTTATAGAAGACCCTGGTGGCTCTATCTAGGCTTGGAGAAGACCTTGGTGGACCTATCTAGACCTAAAGAAAACCCTAGTGGACCTATCTAGTCTTGGAGAATACCCTGGTAGACGAGTCTAGGCTTATAGAAGAACCTGGTGGACCTATCTAGGCTTGGAGTAGACCTTGGTGGACCTGTCTAGGCCTAAAGAAAACCCTAGTGGACCTATCCAGGCTTGCATAAGAACGATCTTCCTACAGAGCATTCATCCATCAAGTTGCCATGGCTCGAGGTTAAGCTGAAGGCCGTTAAATAATAATAATAATAATAATAATAAATATGATCAGTTAACATCTGAATTATTAATTTCTGTCGTTCTTCTCACTCATAAGGTCAGAACAATGATACCTTCAGGTGATGAACACCAGACGCACCCAATTGTCCACATTAACTATAATAGCATACATTGAGGTTGTGCTATGACAGCCGTCCTTGTGACTGCGCTACTCTGCCAAAAAATGTGGGACCTCAAAGGAGCCTCTAACATAAATGTGATCAAAGCCAAGTGTTGTTGATCCATAAAAATCCTTTATTTCTGTTTGCTAAAAACCATGGATGCAGGAAGACGTGGACAGCGCCAGGGATGACGGCTGTTTCGTGCAACTCTGCGCTTCAATGGCTCCTATGGGCTCCAAGCCTTAGGTGTTACACTATATACTCTAAAATTAAATTATTCCACAGAGATCAATGCTACATCCCGCCCGGTATTGACATGTCAGGTGCGCCGGGTCCTGACTTATACTATAATCCTATGGATGGACACTAGAACAGAACCAATCCCTTTAGTCACCTTTTCACAAAAAGAGCTGATAACAGAGAATAATTGATTGTTTCTCTGCTGCAAAAGCCAAACACTTCAAGTTCTGCCAAGATAATGGAACCTGCAGGTTTATATATTCCCGAATAGAATCAGTAACTTCAAGAAGTTTTTAGCTTTTCTTAAATTTGTCTCCCACGAATCAACATTTGACAGGTGATCGGAGTCAAGATAGAGCCGGACAAGACGGTCAAGACGGACAGCGAAGACCTGAAGAAAGTACAAAGTGTCCCGAGTTCTCCGGTGTCTCCTCATCCAGGTGGAATCATTAGAGCGATTTCACTCTTCAGAGGTCAGTGGACTCCCTTAGGGTGTGCGCACCCGACCGGAATAGCAGCGTTGTACAGGACCAGCTCAGTGGATGATTTGTAGAAATCCCATCCTCACTGTGCTTCTCCCCTCCGCAGCGTTATTTCAGCTGTGGTTACCGCTCAGCCGCATCTACGCGGCGTTTATTTTAATGCTGTGGAGACAAAATTGATACCAGTGGGTGAATGCAGAGAAAAGCCGCCCTGTACCCACTGCAGATCGTGGGCACAGGGCGACTGCTTCCACCTACGGCTTCAGGTCTGGAGATAGTGCGTCCAACACGTAGTGCCTCAAGAACGTGTGCACGTACCCGAAGTCTGTGTTTTTCTGCAGCCAAACCTTGCTTTCTTCCCATTAAAAAGGGCTGCTTCCAAAAGGCAGGTTTTATTGGGGTTTTTTTGCTGCCTTTTTGTTGCGTTTTTACTGCATTATTGTTGCTTTTTTTGCTGCCTTCTTGTTTTTTTTGCATTATTGTTTTGCTTTTTTTTGCTACCTTTTGTTGTGTTTTTGCTGCATTTTTGTATGTTTTTGCTGCTTTTTTACTGCATTTTTGTTGATTTTTTGCTGCTTTTTGTTACATTTTTCTGTATTGTTGCTGATATTGCTGCTTTTTGTTGTTTTTTACTGCATTTTGTTGTTTTTCTGCTGTCCTTTTTGTTGTTTTTTTTGCTGCTATTTTGTTGCTTTCTTGCTGCCTTTTTGCTGCTTTTTGCTACCATTTTATGTTTTTGATTTTTTTTCTGCCTTTTTGTGTGTTTTGCTGCATTGTTTCGCTTTTTTGCATTTTTGCTGCATTTGTTATTTTTGCTGTTTTTGTTGCTGTTTTTGTTGCCTTTTTTAGTTTGCTTTTTTTGCTTTTGCCTTTTTTTGTGTTTTTGCTGCTTTTTTGCTGCCTTTTTGTTGCATTCTGTACTGTATTTTGTTGAGTTTTTGCTGCCTTTTTGTTATGTTTTTGCTGCACTTTTGTTGTTTTTTCTTGCTGCCTTTTCTTGTGTTATTCTTGCTTTTTTGCTGCCTTTTTATGCTTTTGCTGCTTTTTTGTTGCTTTTCTTGCTGCCTTTTCGTTACGTTTTGCTGTTTTTTGTGTTGCTGTTTTTGTTGTGCTTTTCATTTTTTTTCTGCCTTTCTGATGTTTTTTTACAATTTTTTGTTGCTTTACTTATTGTGTTTTGCTGCTTTTGTTGCTTTTTTGTTGCTGCTTTTGCTTTTTTGTTGCCCTTTTGCTGCTGTTTAGCTGCCCCTTTTTTGTTGTGTTTTCTTGAGTTTTTGCTGTCTTTTTGTTGCTTTTTTGCTTCCTTTTACTTGTTGTGTTTTTGCTCTTTTTTTGCTGCCCTTTTACTGCCTTTTTTGTTTTTTATGTTTTTTCTTGTGTTTTTGCTTCCTTTTACTTGTTTTTGCTGCTTTTTTGTAACTTTTGTGCTCTCTTGCTCTCTTTTTGTTGTGTATATGCTGTGTTTGTGTACATTACATGCTTAGTAAACTTAGTCCCATTCACCAAAAAAGATGACGTGCGAACTTCTCCTTAGGGCATATGAGCACACGATATCTTTCTCAGTTGGGCGAACCCTCCGAGTTATTCAAGAAGAAGACGCTTCAAGAAATGCCGCATTCTATTTTAGCTTTAAAAATAATAATTAATAATATTTATTCATTTATAGCGCTATTAATTCCCCAGCGCTTTACAGACATCATCACTGTCCCCATTGGAGCTCATAATCTACATTCCCTATTGGTCTTTGGAGTGTGGGAGGAAACCGGAGAACCCCAAGGAGACCCCTGAGAATGTAGAGAGTCGGGGGGTACAAATAGTGTTATGAAAAATGAAGTCATTAACATAGAATCCTGATCTTTACGACACCTTCCAATGTTGGGTTCCAGTAGGAGACACCAGAGTAACTCTACGTTCCTGCTGTCCGGACACGTCAACGAGACGGATCAGGAAATTCATTCATGCAACCGGTGAAGAACAAGAGGAAGAAGCCGATCTTGAGATAAGATTCATTAGAAGACAAGAAGCCCAAGGACCTGGTGACAGGTGGACCCTCGCCTTGTAGGAAGCCTTCACCGATCTCTTGAGGTGGGAGGTCTTCTGTCTTCAAGTCCTTTGTCCGAAACCATAAAAGACGCCGCGCCCTCAAAGTGAAGCTTCCATGGGATAAGTGAGAAGGAAATCTATTGTCCTCCAGGCAACAAGTAACTTGATTATCCTCCGTTCAACTTTTTTTTTGAAACACAAAGATAAAGAATCGGCATCCTGTCTTTTTAGGTTACATAAAAGAAGCGACTATAAAAGTGACATCACAAGCACATGACATGTACAACACGACCGGAACAGATTTCAGCCATCGGATCTTGTGCCAACCTATAAGTCTTCCACCTTCACAGTGGATTCCCTATGATGATCGTTTATACACAAAAAAACAGATCCCTGTTTCCAATGGCGGACACAGACAGAACAGGGCCCCTGAAGTCCAATAGCTTGTTGTAATGCTTCACCTGCTTTGGAGGTGGAATTTATTCCAAGGATACAATAAGTGATAACTCTTGGCAGAAAACTTGTTTAATGTGTATGAGGGTCTTAAATCATGGATGTAACTCCAAGTAGAATCCACAAAGAAGAAAGGAAGAAAAATCAGCCACGTGACAGCTTAAATAGCTGCACCCAAAAGGTGATAGGGCAGACCAAATTAACAAATGAAAATTAACAAATGAAAACACCTGTTGTCTGAAGAAGAATGAAACAAGGACACCGGATAGTAACAAACAAGAAAGAAACAGAACCCAGTGTGGCTCACAGGAGAAAGAAACAAATCACACATGACAGGCTCTCTGGTTCAAATCTCGAGATAACATTGACTAATAGCTATCATATGTGTATAGCCAGCTTTGTAAAGAAGAGAAGATGCCGGGTATCAGGGAGATGGGAGAGATAACTGTTGGCTAAATGATTGTCTAACATCTATGGGAGTCTTAAGTCAAGGCTGTAACTCCAAGTAGAATCTACAAAGACTAGATCAGCCAGGGGAAAGTTTAAATAGCTGCAGCCAAAAGGTGAAAACACCTATTCTACAAAGAATAATGAAACAAGGACAAGGGATAATAAGAAGCTGGAAATCAATAGAACCCACTGTAGCTCAGAGGAAAAAGAAAGATATCACACAACACAGTGCTCACTGGTTTGAATCCCAAGGATTGATACATTGGTCATTAGCTATCATATGTGTATGGCAAGTCTGGTAATGAGAGAAGCTGCTGGGTATCAGGGAGTCGGGAGAGATAATCATTGGCTGAACAATTGTCTAATGTGTATGGGAGTGTGAAATCATGGCTGGAACTCCAACTAGAATCCACAAAGACTATTATCAGCAGAAAAGATCAGCCAGGGGAAGATTTAAATAGCTGCACCCAAAAGGAGATAGGGCAGACTAAATTAACAAATGAAAACACCAATTGTCTGTAGAGGAATGAAACAAGGACAACAGATAATAACCTACCAGAAAGAAACAGAACCCACTGTGGTTCAGAGGAGAAAGAAAATCACACAACACAGGCTCGCCAGTTAAAATCACGAGACATAACATCAGCCATTAGCTATCTTATATGTATGGCCAGCTTTGTAAGGAGAGAATCTGCTGGGTATGGTGGAGTTTGGAGAGATGATTATCGTTGGCTGAACAATTATCTAATGTGTATGGGGGTCATGGCTGTAACTCCAAGTAGAATCCACAAAGAATATCCACAGCAGGAAAGATCAGCCAGGAGAAGGTTTAAATAGTCGCACCCAAAAGGTGATGGGGCAGACTAAATTAACAAATGAAAACACCTGTTGTCTGAGGAGGAATGAAACAACTCCAAGAGACAGAGAATAACCACAGCAGGAAAGACCCGCCAGGAGAAGGTTTAAATAGTCACACCCATAAGGTGATAGGGCAGACTAAATCAACAAATGAAAACACCTGTTGAATGAAGAGGAATGAAACAAGGACAACAGATAATAACAATCCAGAAAGAAAAAGAGCCCAGTGTGGCTCAGAGGAGAAAGCAGTAAACCACACGACACAGGCTGAGACATGATGTAAGAAGAGAAGCTGCTGGGCATAGGGGACTCTGGCGAGATAACTTTTGGCTGTAAGATTGTCTAATGTGTATGGGGGTCTTAACTCATAGACCAATACACTATGACAAATATATTAGTTTAACAGGCACAATGTAGTCATGGCGCTTCCTTCACTTTAGCAGATGTTATGGTTTTCAGTTTGGCGTCACTGTGTAAGAACGACTTCTATGTTCTGTTAGTAGGATCTTGTAGGCTCTTCAACAAGGGTTTTAGAAACTATGTAACTCCTAATGAAGAATCACATCTTTTGTCTATGGACGAATCCATACATTACAATGCAGTTTTGTGGCATTGTGCAGGTGCAGTCCCCCGCCGGCTGACCCCAAATCCTCCCACTCATGTAAATTATTAATGCCTTGAGTTGCAACTTGCTATTCACCCGTGGACTAATGACTCCAGTCCTCGGCGTCGCCATTCTCTCCTCTCTTGGGTTGTGTCACCAGCCATCTTTCCATTGTTCATCCTGGATGTCCTTATGGAATTTAAAGTTCATCTTGTCAGAAATAGCTTTTGTTCTTTTCACCTTTAAGCACAAAGTTCACATCAGAAGGCTGTCTGCTCCTGAGCTGTTCCAGTTATTACACGTCCCTTACCTCAATGCCTAGAGATGTTCTTTGAGTCCATTATTGTCTTTCTTTCTTTCTTCCTTTCTTTCATACACTCGCTGATTTATCCTTGGACACAATATTTCTAAGTCTTGACATTTAAAGTTGTTACATTGTGTATAAACTGGAATAAACAAGTGAAAGTCGACGAGTTTATCAAGAATCACATCTATTTAGATGCAAACATTGTCAATTTGTTCACATATTTATTAAACAATATTATACCCGGGTCATCCTAGTCAGTGCCTTATCGTACATGCTGCTCCCATGAGATAATATGGGCATCGTTGGCGGATTTTGGGGCTTGGTTGGTGCTCGCAGGTACCTAATATTTGGAAATAATATATTTTACTAACCTAAATCGATCAAAACTTCTCAGCTACTAAATTGTAGAGTCCCCCTGAGGAAGCACATGTGCGAAACACACATTGAAGTGCAGATATTTGGTAATTTAGAATAACTATTTTTTATATTTATGTTACAGTGGATATACCTGGGTCATCCTATTCAGTGCCTTATTGTAGATGCTTCTCCCATGAAACAATATGGGCATCGTTGGGGATTTGGGGGTTTGGATGGTGCTACCAAGTACCTACTATTCGGAAATAATATATTTTTTATTGACCTAAGGGCCCTTTCACATCAGCGTTTTTCGTAATTCGCGGCAGATGCGGTGAAAAAACCACATCTGCCGCGTTTGCCGCATAACGGTTCCACTTGCGGCACGGTTGCGGTTTTTCCCATAGGAAGTATAGGGGGACTTGCGGCAGATGCGGCAAGTGCGGTTTTGCACTTGCAGCAGGTGCGGCAGCGAAAAAAAACGCGGTCAGCCGCGGTTTTTTTCGCTGCCGCACCTGCCGCAAGTGCAAAACCGCACTTGCCGCATCTGCCGCAAGTCCCCCTATACTTCCTATGGGAAAAACCACAACCGTGCCGCAAGTGGAACGGTTATGCGGCAAACGCGGCAGATGCGGTTTTTTCACCGCATCTGCCGCGAATTACGAAAAACGCTGATGTGAAAGGGTCCTAAATCGATCAAAACTTCTCAGCTACTAAATTGTAGATACCCACTGAGGAAGCACAAGTGCGAAACACACATTGAAGCGCAGATATTTGGGAATTTAGAATAACTATTTTTTATATTTATGTTACAGTGGATATACCCAGGTCATCCTATTCAGTGCCTTATTGTAGATGCTGCTCCCATGAAACAATATGGGCATCGTTGGGGGATTTGGGGGTTTGGATGGTGCTACCAAGTACCTACTATTCGGAAATAATATATTTTTTATTGACCTAAATCGATCAAAACTTCTCAGCTACTAAATTGTAGATACCCACTGAGGAAGCACATGTGCGAAACACACATTGAAGCGCATATATTTGGTAATTTAGAATAACTATTTTTTATATTTATGTTGCAGTGGATATACCTGGGTCATCCTATTCAGTGCCTTATTGTAGATGCTGCTCCCATGAGACAATATGGGCATCTTTGGGGGATTTGGGGGCTTGGTTGATGCTAGCAAGTACCTAATATTTAGAAATAATATATTTTTTATTGACCTAAATCGATCAAAACTTCTCAGCTACTAAATTGTAGATACCCACTGAGGAAGCACATGTGCGAAACACACATTGAAGCGCAGATATTTGGTAATTTAGAATAACTGTTTTTTATATTAATGCTGCAACAGACTTGATACCTTTTACTCTAAAACCTTAATTGTTTTGTATTAAAACATAAAAATAATTATGCACTTTTACCTAAAATCATGGACTAAAGTGTTGGCACCTTTGAAATTGTTCCAGAAAATGATGCTAACAGGTACGTATTATTATTGAAAATAATATAAAAGTTTTATTGACCTAAATTGATCAAAACTTCTCAGTTGCTAAATTTTAGAATCCCCCTGAGGAAGCACATATGCGAAACACACATTGAGGTGAAGGTATTTGGTAATTTAGGGTAATTATTTTTTATATTTATGTTGTAATGGACTTGATTCATATACCTTTTACTCTGGACCCTTTATTGTTTTGTGTAAAAACACAGAAATAATTATACACTTGAACTTTTATCTACAGGCATAGACAAAAGTGTTGGCCCCTTGAAATTGTTCCAGAAAATGATGCTAACAGGTACCTAATAATCATTTGAAATAATATAAAATTTTGAATGACCTCAATTGATCAGGAAGTCTCAGTTTGCTAAATTTTAGATACCCCCTGGGGAAGCACATGTGCGAAACGCACATTGAGGCGCAGATATTTGATGATTTGGGATAACTATTTTTTATAACTATGTTGCAGTGGACTTGATTCATATACCTTTTACTTTGGAGCCTTATTTTTTTTGTATTTAAACAGAAATAGATACACTCTTTCATTGTTATGCAGTGTTCCGCTCTGCACTCATTTGGTGTTTTGCCATCTTCTGACTCTGTTCACACTGTGGTGTCTGATTAGTAACCTTGCGCTTCTTTGTTGCTCAGCCTGGGTTTGGGTGTCGTCTGCTCGCTGGTCATCAGTCTTGAAGGAATTAACTTACTGATGGCTGGTATTGTGCTGCTGGAGCTTCAGGTTGCTTCTGTCCTATCATAGCCATATCCACACTTTTAATATTGTGGAGTCCAACCTTCTATGCTGATTATAGCTTCAGCTTTGCTCCAACGATACTGGTCTGAGGTGTTCCAGTTTCTGGGAATCAGTTGTAACTTGTTTGGTGTAGGGTGGGAACATCCTTATTGTATTTTTATCTCCTGCTTGTATTTGATGTCCCCCAAATCACATATTGTATTCTCCTTGTGAGCGAATGCTGAGAGCTTGTATTTTGGTTCCCTCGGTCTGTCTTTATCTGTGGGTTTCATTACTTTTCTGCTCCGGGAGGAGTGAAAGTGGAAATGAGATCAGGGCTGAGCAGGAACAGGGCCAGGGTGGAGACTCAGGCCTCTCCACCATCAGGAGTATGCCTGCAGTTTGGGTGAGTTCAGGGTGGAAATTAGCTCAGGGCTGAGCAGGAACAGGGCTAGGGTGGAGACTCAGGCTTCTCCACCATCAGGAGTACCCCTGAGTTAAGGTGAGTTCAGGGTGGCAATCAGCTCAGGGCTGAGCTGGAAGAGGGCTAGAGTGGAGACTCAGGCCTCCCCACCATCAGGAGTACCCCTAAGTTAGGGTGAGTTCAGGATGGCAATTAGCTCAGGGCTGAGCTGGAAGAGGGCTAGAGTGGAGACTCAGGCCTCTCCACCATCAGGAGTACCCCTGAGTTAGGGTGAGTCCAGGGTGGATATCAGCTTAGGGCTGAGCAGGAGCAGGACCAGTGTGGAGACTCAGGCCTCTCCACCTTTAGCAGTACCCCTGAGTTAGGGTGAGTTCAGGGTGGCAGTTAGCTCAGGGTTGAGCAGGAGCAGGGTAGGGTGCAGACTCAGGCCTCTCCACCATCAGGAGTACCCCTGAGTTAAGGTGAGTTCAGGGTGGAAATCAGCTCAAGGCTGTGCAGGAGCAGGGCTAGGGTGGAGACACAGGCCTTTCCACCATCAGGAGTACCCCTGAGTTAGGGTGAGTTCAGAGTGGAAATCAACTCAAGGCTGTGCAGGAGCAGGGCTAGGGTGGATACTCAGGCCTCTCCACCATCAGGAGTACCCCTGAGTTAGGGTAAGTTCAGGGTGGAAATCAGCTCAAGGCTGTGCAGGAGCAGGGCTAGGGTGGAGACTCAGGACTCTCCACCATCAGGAATACCCCTGAGTTAGGGTGATGTCAGGGTGGAAATCAGCTCAAGGCTGTGCAGGAGCAGGGCTAGGGTAGAGACTCAGGCCTCTCCACCATCAGGAGTACCCCTGAGTTAAGGTGAGTTCAGGGTGGAAATCAGCTCAAGGCTGTGCAGGAGCAGGGCTAGGGTGGAGACACAGGCCTTTCCACCATCAGGAGTACCCCTGAGTTAGGGTGAGTTCAGAGTGGAAATCAACTCAAGGCTGTGCAGGAGCAGGGCTAGGGTGGATACTCAGGCCTCTCCACCATCAGGAGTACCCCTGAGTTAGGGTTAGTTCAGGGTGGAAATCAGCTCAAGGCTGTGCAGGAGCAGGGCTAGGGTGGAGACTCAGGACTCTCCACCATCAGGAATACCCCTGAGTTAGGGTTAGTTCAGGGTGGAAATCAGCTCAAGGCTGTGCAGGAGCAGGGCTAGGGTGGAGACTCAGGCCTCTCCACCATCAGGAGTACCCCTGAGTTAGGGTTAGTTCAGGGTGGAAATCAGCTCAAGGCTGTGCAGGAGCAGGGCTAGGGTGGAGACTCAGGACTCTCCACCATCAGGAATACCCCTGAGTTAGGGTTAGTTCAGGGTGGAAATCAGCTCAAGGCTGTGCAGGAGCAGGGCTAGGGTGGAGACTCAGGCCTCTCCACCATCAGGAGTACCCCTGAGTTAGGGTGAGTTCAGGGTGGAAATCAGCTCAAGGCTGTGCAGGAGCAGGACCAGGGTGGAGGCGTTTCCACCATCAGGAGCACCCCTGAGTTAGGGTGAGGTCAGGGTGGAAATCAGCTCAAGGCTGTGCAGGAGCAGGGCTAGGGTGGAGACTCAGACCTCTCCACCATCAGGAGTACCCATGATTTAGGGTGTGTTCAAGGCTCCCTAGCTTGAGGGGCAGATCAGGCACCCCCTTTTACCCTGAGTCATCCTGACATTTATCCACAGTCATGGACAAAAGTGTTGGCACCCTTGAATTCGTTCCAGAAAACATTCTACATGTTCTGTGTTATACACGTTGTTTTCCTTTGTGTGTAATGAAAAAAACACACAAAAAAAAACACAAAAAAAGGCAAATTGGACAAAGTTTTGAGAAAGTCAATTAACTTTTGAAGACTTTTTCTTCTCCACTTGTGTTTAGAAGTTTTTTTGGCATCTGTTTTTTTCTTTTTCTCATAAAGGTTAATGCCTTTTAAGTTAGAATGATGGTGTAACCCGGCGCTGATCAGCTGCTGTATCTCCTGAAGTGCGGCAGCTGTGACTCACATCCTTAAAAAAGAAGAAAAATAATGAAAACAGCAAACTATTCGGAAAATGCAACTTTTGTTCTACGGCTCCCGAATGAAGCACTCTGGAGTATTTGGGAACAGTTTGAGTAAATGAAGCTGTAAATTCCTGGCGTTACCACTTAAAAGGGTTCTGCTGAGATTAATAAATATTGTATGCGGGCGCTGAAAACATAAAGAACCTTACAAGTTTAAAGTGGATCTGTCAGCTGAATGTGCCGCCCTATGTAAGGACAGATACCGGTGCGTTCCCCTATTAGCTAACAGAAAATAAAAAATTGCCCTTGGCAAAAAGGGAGTAATGAAAGAAATAAGAGGAGTCATATATATAAGTTAGGTGTATAAATGAGGGTAGGGATACCCCTGTCCGAACCACCACCGCTGAGAGGGGTGAAGGCACAGGGAGAGGTGTCCCCTGGACACATAATTATGAATTAGCAGACTTTTTTAATCATTTTTATGTTATGTTTTGCCTACTAGGCGTATGAGAAGGGACAAACCAGGCGAGATGTTAACCACAGGTGCCTGTACAGACTACGAGTACCCTAAAGCTAAGCCTATTTTGTCCCCACTTGATCACACAAGTTGGCACCCTAAAGTGATACAACAGTGCTCCCACTCAACTTCAGCTTACCCTGAGGGTCTTATACGGGGATGAACAAACAAGGGGAGATGTTAACCACAGGTTCCTGTACAGACTAGGAATATTTGACCCTAACCCTTTTTTGTCCCCACCGGATTGCAGAGGTTGGCATCCTGAAGTGACACAATAACGCTCCCAATCAATGTCGGCTGATCCTGAGTTTCTTTAACTGGGACCTTCCAGGGGAGATGTTAACCACAGGTCCCTGTACAGACTAGGAAAACCTAAATCTGACCCTGTTTTGTCCCTGCCTGACCACAAAGGTTGGCACCTTAAAGTGACACAATGGCATCCCCACTCAATGTAAGCTGACCCTTGAGTGTCCTTAACTGGGCCCTTCCACTCACACAGGGATGAATAATCAATGTAAGATGTCAACCAAAGGTCCCTGTACAGACTAGGAGTACCCTAAACCTAACCCTGTTTTGTCTCGCCTGACCACGGAGGTTGGCACCCTAAACTGATTCAATGGCACCCCCACTGAATGTCAGCTGTCCCCGAGTGTCTTTAACTGTGAGCCTTTGTGGACAGGATTTCTACCCTCTTGTTTCTGTACAACTGAATTGTCAACATTTATTGTTACTTGTATTGTTACTTGTCCTAGTCTGCCCTTTTTAACATGTAAAGCGCCATGGAATATAATGGCGCTATATAAATTAATAATAATAATAATAATAAATAACTGGGCCCTTCCACTCACACAGGGATGAACAAACAATGGGAGATGTTAACCACAGGTTCCTGTACAGACTAGGAGTGCCCTAAACCTGATTCTGTTTTGTCCCTGCCTGACCGCGGACATTGGCACCTTAAAGTGACACAATGATGCAACCACTCAATGTCAGCTGACCCTGAGTGTCTTTAACTGAGCCCTTCCACTAACACAGGAATGGACAAACAATGGGAGATGTTAATCACAGGTCCCTGTACAGACTAGGAGTACCTTAATCTTAACTCTGTTTTGTCCCCACCTGATCGCGGAGGATGGCACCCTAAAGTGACACAATGGCACTCCTCAGTCAATGTCGGCTGACCCTTAGGGTCTGTAACTGGGTCCTTCCAGTCACACAGGGATGAACAAACCAAGTGAGATGTTAACCACAGGTCTCTGTACAGGAGTGCCCTAAACCTGACCCTGTTTTGTCCCTGCCTTACCACGAACGTTGGCATCTTAAAGTGGCACAATAATGCCCCCACTTAATGTCAACTGACCCTGAGTGTCTTAAACTGGGCTCTTCCACTAACACGGAGATGAATAAACCAAGGAAGATGTTAACCACAGGTCCCTGTACAGACTAGGAGTATCCTAAACCTGATACTGTTTTGTCCGAGTCTGACTGCGTAGGTTGGCACCCTAAAGTGACCCAATGATGCTCCTCACTTAATGTCGGCTGACCCTGAGTGTCTTTAACTGGGCCCTTCCACTCACACAGGGATGAATAAACCAAGGAGGATGTTAACCACTGGTCCCTGTACAGACTAGGAAACTCTAAACTTGACACTGGTTGTCCCTGCCTGATCATGTCGCTTGGCACCCTAAAGTGACACAACTGCACTCCCACTCAACATCAGCTGACACTGAGTGTCCGTAACTACACCCTCAAATATAAACCAAGTATACCATAAAACAACAATAAACATAAAATAGGTACACACAGGCAGAGGGCGAGACACGGGGCTAAAGAAGTGTTCACACAGTCGTGTAGGGAAGATGGAAGAAACCAAAAAGGGAGCCCCCTCCAAATCCTAAATGAAACAGAATGGGAACATGCTGGAAAGAGAAACACTAACAAACCAGGTGAGATGTAACCACAGGTCCCTGTACAGACTAGGAGTACCCTAAATCTGACCCTGTTTTGTCTCTGCCTGACCGTGGAGGTTGGCACCCTAAAGAAAGGCAATGGCACCCCCACACAACGTCAGCTGATCCTAAGTGTCCTAAACTATAAACCAAGTGTCACAAAAAACACCAATAAACATAAAAGAGGTGTGCAAAGGCAAAGGGGGGGGGGGGGGTTTGAAAAAAATTGGCGATGGACAGACAACTCCTTTGAATAGGGCAGAATTTCCAGCCGAAGGATTTGCTTTTTAGATTGGTAAGGTTCTTTATGTTTCCAGATTGTGTACAATATATAACACCAGGAATTAACGGCTTCATTGACTCAAACTGTTCCCGAATACTCTAGAGGGCTCCGCTCAGGAGCTGAAGACAATGGTTTGCAGAGATCGTTATTTCCCCCTCATTTAGGAGGCGCGCGTTCCCTGATCTCCTCATACTGTACCATGACGTTCTTATGACTCCTTTCATGCAGTCGGCCATAGATTAAGCAACGAGACACCAAACAATGGAAACTCAGATTTCCCATGATATGTAGATTGTTGGAAATAACTTTCTTTTGCAGCGTTCTTGACAATTGCTCCAATTTTGATAGAAAACATTTTTTTTTCATTGCTCACATTGGTATCTAATACAAAAACCTTATAATAATAATAATAATAATAATACTAATAATAATAACATTCATTCATGAAAATAGCAATGGTGTTTTGTTATTTTACTAGATGGGGCCGGATTCTTTTGCATCAGGTGATTCTAGAATGTGTGTGATTATATATTAGACAAAAAGAGTTTGTCGTGACGCCACCCGTGGAAGGTTCTGCGGTTCGAAACCTCTGGGGATGATGGAGTTGCAGCTGTAATGGTTTTGCTCCCCACAGGAGGAGCGGGTCCCCAGGGCATCCCCAGGAAGGGAATATTGGGGTGCTGAAGAGCCAGCGGGACAGAGCTGGCTGCAGACAGGGTGAGGTCGGCTTGCTTGCAGTGCCTTGCAGTCTGTGCGGTTCAGCAGTCTACCGCTCCTCAGGCGGGAGAGAAACAGTCTGACACAATGCTGAGTTCCAAACCCGGTTTACTGAGCTCTCTTCCACACGCAACACAAGTTACAGCTCAAGCACTGTGGCGGTACGGGCAGTCCTTAGCAACCAGGATGGCTTGTCCGGTACACCCCTTTCATGTGCCTTCCCTCTCGGGCCTATCTTCCTCAGCGCTGCCTGTTCTCCTCCTTCCTGCACGCGCCTCCGCACACAGTTCCCCAATCTACCAGATCCCCTGACTCTAGTACGGCAGCCTTCTCGGCGGATGTGCCGGGAGTTGGCTACGGCTCCTCAAGATCTCGTGGCTACCGGTTCTGTGGTTGGAACGTGGAGTCTCCTCCGCCACCTTTCAGGGCCAGGTCCCTGGTTCTCTCCCTGCACCTCTGCTTCACTTCAGACACGGGCGCACCGGTGGATCGCTCACTGCCCGTGCCCCTAGGACTCCCTCTGTCTCCTCGTGGTCTCTGGCCTCGTGACCCGGACAAGCCTCATCTCTGCTCATGTCCTCCGGGTCCTTTCTGTCCTGTCCTCAGCTCACCTCCTCCGATGACTGACTCTACTTCCTGTGGTGTTTTCCCTTTGTCCCCTTCCTTTCCCTAACCACTCCCTGCTCTCTGTCCACCCACCACCTTTCTCTCCCCGCCATCCCTCGGGATGCCTGAGCCGTCCCACTACCTGGATTCACCCGCTCTCCCTGGGACAGGGTGTGTTGGGTGTGTTTGTAGGTGACTGGATTTACCAAACCTGGTTGCCGCAGATGGGAATACTTCCCCCAGGTGCGGGTGCAGTACCCCTTAGTGGTGACCAGACTGCTGGGACGCCACAGCCTCTCCCCTAAGCGCTCTCTCCCCCTGTGCTGTCTCTCCCCCTGTGTGCTTTCTCTCCCCTCGTGCTGTCTCACCCTCCCTGTTCTCTCTATCCTTGTGCTGTCTTTCCCCTCTGTGCGCTCTCTCTTCCTCCATGTGCACTCTCTTTTCTCTGTGTGGTCTCTCTCCCCTTGTGTTCTCTCTCCCCTTGTGCACTCTCTCTCTCTGCTTGTGCTCTCTCCTCACTGTGCACTCTTTCCTGCCTGGGGACTCTCTCCCCCCTTGTGCTGTCTCTACACCCTGTGTGCTCTCTCTCCCCCCGTGCGCTCTTTCTCCCCTTGTACTGTTGCTATCTCCTGTGTGTTCTGTCACCCCGCATGTGCTCTCTCTCTCCTTCTACTGTTTCTCCCCCTGTGCACCCTCTCTTCCCTTATGCTGTCTCTCCCCCCTGTTCACTCTTTCTTCCCCCAGTGCACTCTCTCTTCCCCCTGTATGCTCTCTCTCTCACCTATGTGCTCTCTCTTCCACCTGTGTGCTCTCTCTTCCCCTTGTGCGCTCCTTCTTCCCTTGTGCTGTCTCTCCCCCATGCACCCTCTGTCCCCCCATTGTACTCTGTCTCATTCACCCCATTGTGTGCAGCAGCAGGATGGTCTGCCCCCAAGGGTATAATGGAGCAGACTCAGGTGCAGGCGATAATGAATGCCTGCACTGCGGCCAGCGTCCTGGATGGCGTGCTTGATGGCGGATGGAGGGGAGATCAAAATCTTGCACTGGGGCCCATCGGACTCTAGTTGCACCACTGCATACAGCACGTTTTATGGGCATTTGCATCAAATATCTACATTTGTGATATCCCTCCAATGCTTATAGTTGGAGGAAGATGCCGGATAGCGCAGGGGATATATTATTTAGTGACGTTCTCATGGTGGCACAGGCGACACATTTGTCAACCGTGCACAAAAATTACCCAAATTGCGTTGACTTACACATGGGCTTTGTGTCGGTTGTGCAGTTAGCGGCTGGCGTGGATGCAGATTAGCTCTCCGCTATATCACTACTGCATGTGCCGTCATCCGGAGAGAATGTAAAGTACAGTACAATGCGAAACGAGCCGAGTGCGGCCAAGATCCGGATCCATCTAAATCACGCGTCTTCATTTGCATAGATAAGACCATAAAACTGCTGAACCACGATTTACATTACACCTCATCACGGCTCTAAATAACAATATCCGCCAGACTGGATCAAATTGGGGACAGTGAAATTAAGCAAAAACCCAAAATGCTCCAGTGGTAAATCCACACTCAATGTATCCAGCCAATAAATCTGCGGAGAAACATGTTTTAGCTCTGATCACTGAGCTGCTCCGAGGCTTCATCTCCAAGTCTACCATGAAGCGCAATCATGTGCGAGATACAAATGTTTGCATTAGTCTTGCGGCGTCATGATCTCAGGAGAAGGAGAACGTTCTGCAAAAATATCTAATGTTTCCATCCTAAAGGGGTTGTACGGGACTAAGCCATCCTTAGGATAGGTCCTCAGGATCAGATTGCAGGGGTGTTGACACAGTTCAGCAGTTAACATCATTCCAGTGTATGGATCTTGAACACCATAGCGCCACACATTGTGTAGTGGCTGTTCTTGGGTACTGCACTTCCCATTGAAGTCAATGTGATCTAAGCTGCAGTTCCCAAAAATGACCACTATAGTGAATGGAGCTGTGATGTTTGGGAAGCCACTGCACCAAGGGCATAACTAGAATCAAAAAGCCAAGAAGACAGCACTGCCTATGGTCAAGCGGAAGTTACCCGCGAAACGGTGACCGTCGCTTCAGCACCTCCCTCCCTGCACCCTTGGATGTAATACACATGGTTTAATAAAGTCAGTTTGCAACCAGATAACACAAGTGCCGCCATCCTCTCTTCCTATGGAGTACAAAAAGTGCATATGCACATATTAATTTCTAACTGTACTTTAAAAATTAGATATTTAACAAACAATTGATCAATTCTTTGAGCCACCCTGCCACTTCACGGCAATCTCAGATAGGGCGTCCTACTCTATGTTTTTATACATATCTTGTTCCATTACGGCCTCCTGAATACATTAAAAGTCGTTCCATTTTGATGCAACATGTACCTGAAACATTTCTGAACCACTCCCACGGAGGCAGAAGGGCAAGTGCAGATAAAAGCCGCCCAGGTCCGGACATGTGAAGCTAATGCTAAAGATATCCAGACATTATCAGATCTGACCCCCACACTGTCAATGGCACAGAATATATATAAAAACGTAGAATAGGACCGCCCTATTTGAGATTGCCATGAAGTGGCAGGGTGGCTCAAAGAATTGATTAATAATTTGCTAAATATCTCATTTTTAAAGTAAAGTTAGAAATTAATATGTGCATCTGCACTTTTTGTACCGCATGCTGACCATAGGCAGCGCTGGCTTCTTAGATTTTTTATTTTATAACTAGAATAGGTGCAGGGGTGGTAATCGCACCCGGGCCCTGTAGCCTAGGAGGCCCCCAAAATCCGTTTTATTCGTAGAAAAAGACTAATGCTATTACGGATTTGCAATAATTTGGGGACCCCGTTGGAGCCTTCACATCGAGGCCCATGAGCTTTGAGTTACACCACTGCACCGCACCATATACCATTTAAAAAGTGGATGGGCTGGGTGTCCACCCTCATCTCCTCCTCCCCCACTGATATCATATTGATCTCCTATGCTAATAAAAAGCAAGAGATGTCTCATAGAGTACAGAGGAATTCATGGCCAGGAATGCGCTTCTGTGTATGGCAGAGTCAGAGTAGTTGGCTGTAGGACAAACCATCAGCTATAGAATGTGCATGGGGGCTTTAGTAACTTGAAGTCAGTGGATAGCTGAGAGACCATTTCAGATCATTTCTGGTACATCAACAACGGGACCAGGAGACACAGATCTATGGGGACTGGATAAGGATAAGATATCATCTGCCTTTACTTTTCTCTTTGGTTGGGGTCTATTTTTCAGGATCCTACTAATAAAGATGTAGAAGCACCAGTAAGTGCCAATGTGACCCGCACGGAATCAGTAAGAAAGACTTTAAAATGTCACTGTAACATTAGGAGAATTGCAGCAAAATATTTGTTGACCTTTAGTTCTTTCCCCTTCATTAAATCTTATGACTTGTAACTGTCACTTCAGGAGAACTTGCAGTAGAATGTCTGTTGACCTCTAACTCATCCCCCTCCATAAAATCTTATGACTTGTATGTGTCACTTCAGGAGAACTTGCAGTAGAATCAGGGGCGTAACTAGAACTGGCAGGGCCCCATAGCAAACTTTTGAACGGGGCCCCCTCCAAGACACGCCCCCCAATGACACGCCCCCTCCAAGACACGCCCCCTACAAGACACGCCCCTTCAAGACACATCCCCTTACAGGCCCCAGCAGTATATACAGCAGCCCCAGTGGTATACCGCAGCCTCTCCAGTGGTATATACAGGCCCCAGCAGTATTACAGCAGCCCCAGTGGTATACAGCAGCCTCCTCAGTGGTATATACAGGCCCCAGCAGTATTACAGCAGCCTCCGCAGTGGTGGTATATACAGGCCCCAGTGGTGGTATACAGGGCCCCTGGTGGTGGTATACAGGGCCCCTGGTGGTGGTATATACAGGCCCCTGGTGGTGGTATATACAGGCCCCTGGTGGTGGTATATACAGGCCCCTGGTGGTGGTATATACAGGCCCCTGGTGGTGGTATACAGGCCCCTGGTGGTGGTATATACAGGCCCCTGGTGGTGGTATATACAGAGCCCCTGGTGGTAGTATACAGAGCCCCTGGTGGTGGTATATACAGGCCCCTGGTGGTGGTATATACAGGCCCCTGGTGGTGGTATATACAGGCCCCTGGTGGTAGTATACAGAGCCCCTGGTGGGTATATACAGGCCTCTGGTGGTGGTATACAGGCCCCTGGTGGTGGTATATACAGGCCCCTGGTGGTAGTATACAGAGCCCCTGGTGGGTATATACAGGCCCCTGGTGGTAGTATACAGAGCCCCTGGTAGGTATATACAGGCCCCTGGTGGTAGTATACAGAGCCCCTGGTGGGTATATACAGGCCCCTGGTGGTAGTATACAGAGCCCCTGGTGGGTATATACAGGCCCCTGGTGGTAGTATACAGAGCCCCTGGTGGGTATATACAGGCCCCTGGTGGTAGTATACAGAGCCCCTGGTGGTGGTATACAGGCCCCTGGTGGGTATATACAGGCCCCCCGCTCTCCATTACCTGCAGCAGGCAGTCGCGCTGATCGCAGCCACAGCCTGTCATGTAGTGTGACGCTGTAGCCGGCGATACAGGAAATAGAGCGGCGCCGGCTACAGCCCACATGACAGGCAGATCAGCGCGACTGCCCGCCGGTAATGGAGAGCGGCCGGGGGGACGCAGCAGTAATGGAGGCAGCGGTCAGGGGGCCCCGAGGATAGCGTGTGGGGGCAGCGGTCAGGGGCCCCCTTGTATGACATGTGGGGGCGCTCAGGGGACCAATGGGCCCCCCCTTTCCGACCGGGCCCCCCCTACAGCACCCAGGGGGGTATGGGAACGGGACTTAGTGGGCGTGGCCCCAAAGTGTCGGGGCCCGCCGGGCCAGTCCGCCCCTGTATGTATCGCAGGCGCAGCTGCCGGTATAGCAGCGGCTGCGTAGCGGCGCTGGGTCCGGGCCCCCCACAAGCGCCGGGCCCCAAAGCGACCGCTACGGCTGCTATTCCGGTAGTTACGCCGCTGAGTAGAATGTCTGTTGTCCTCTACCTCCTCCCCTTCCACAGAATGTTGTGACTTGTAACTGTCACTTCAGGAGAAGTTGCAGTAGAATGTAGCTAGCTCCTTCTCAATAAAATGTTATGACTTGTAACTGTTACTTCAGGAGAACTTGCAGTAGAATGTTGCTAGCTCCTCCTCTTCATAAAATATTATGACTTGTTACAAGTTGTATCTGTCACTTCAGGAGAACTTGCAGTATCATGCTTGTTGTCCAGTAGCTCTTCCCCCTACTATAGAATCTTATGACTTGGAAATGTTGTTATCAAAATATCAATTGTCCTCTATCTCCTCCCCATCCACAGAATGTTGTTACTTGTAGCTGTCGTTTCAGGAGAACTTGCAGTAGAATGTCTGTTGTGCTTTTTCTCCTCCCCATCCTTAGAATGTTGTGACTTGTAACTGTCATTCCAGGAGAACTTGCAGCAGAATGTCTGTCACCTCTAGCTCCTCCCCCTCCATAGAATGTTGTGACTTGTACCTGTCACTTCAGGTGAACTTGCAGTAGAATGTCTGTTGATCTCTAACTCCTCTCCCTCCATAGAATCTTATGACTTGTATCTGTCACTTCAGGAGAACTTGCAGTATCATGCTTGTTGTACAGTAGCCCTTCCCCTACTATAGAATCTTATGACTTGTATCTGTCACTTCAGGAAAACTTGCAGTAGAATGTCTGTTGTGCTTTTTCTCCTCCCCATTCTTAGAATGTTGTGACTTGTAACGGTCATTCCAGAGGAACTTGCAGCAGAATGTCTGTCACCTCTAGCTCCTCCCCCTCCATAGAATGTTGTGACTTGTAACTGTCACTTCAGGTGAACTTGCAGTAGAATGTCTGTTGATCTCTAACTCCTCTCCCTCCATAGAATCTTATGACTTGTATCTGTCACTTCAGGAGAACTTGCAGTATCATGCTTGTTGTACAGTAGCCCTTCCCCTACTATAGAATCTTATGACTTGTATCTGTCACTTCAGGAAAACTTGCAGTAGAATGTCTGTTGTGCTTTTTCTCCTCCCCATTCTTAGAATGTTGTGACTTGTAACGGTCATTCCAGAGGAACTTGCAGCAGAATGTCTGTCACCTCTAGCTCCTCCCCCTCCATAGAATGTTGTGACTTGTAACTGTCACTTCAGGTGAACTTGCAGTAGAATGTCTGTTGATCTCTAACTCCTCTCCCTCCATAGAATCTTATGGCTTGTATCTGTCACTTCAGGAGAACTTGCAGTATCATGCTTGTTGTACAGTAGCTCTTCCCCTACTAATAGAATCTTAAGACTTGTAGCTGTAATTTCAGGAGAACTTGCAGTAGAATGTCTGTTGTGCTTTATCTCCTGCCCATCCTTAGAATGTTGTGACTTGTAACTGTCATTCCAGGAGAACTTGTGTTAGAATGTGGCTACCTCCTTCTCTCCATAAAATGTTACGTCTTGTGTTACTTCAGGAGAACCTGCAGTACAATGTTGCTACCTCATCCCCTTCATAGAATCCTAAGACTTGTAACTGCCACTTCAGGAGACCCTGCAGTACAACGTTGCTACCTCATCCCCTTCATAGAATCCTAAGACTTGTAACAGTCACTTCAGGAGAACCTGCAGTACAACGTTGCTACCTCATTCCCTTCATAGAATCCTAAGACTTGTAACTGCCACTTCAGGAGAACCTGCAGTACAACGTTGCTACCTCATCCCCTTCATAGAATCCTATGACTTGTAACTGTCACTTCAGGAGAACCTGCAGTACAACGTTGCTACCTCATCCCCTTCATAGAATCTTATGACTTGTAACTGCCACTTCAGGAGAACCTGCAGTACAATGTTGCTACCTCATCCCCTTCATAGAATCCTATGACTTGTAACTGTCACTTCAGGAGAACCTGCAGTACAATGTTGCTACCTCATCCCCTTCATAGAATCCTATGACTTGTAACTGTCACTTCAGGAGAACCTGCAGTACAATGTTGCTACCTCATCCACTTCATAGAATCCTATGACTTGTAACTGTCAATTCAGGAGACCCTGCAGTACAATGTTGCTACCTCATCCCCTTCATAGAATCCTATGACTTGTAACTGTCACTTCAGGAGAACCTGCAGTACAATGTTGCTACCTCATCCCCTTCATAGAATCCTATGACTTGTAACTGTCACTTCAGGAGAACCTGCAGTACAATGTTGCTACCTCATCCCCTTCATAGAATCCTATGAGTTGTAACTGTCACTTCAGGAGACCCTGCAGTACAATGTTGCTACCTCATCCCCTTCATAGAATCCTATGACTTGTAACTGTCACTTCAGGAGAACCTGCAGTACAATGTTGCTACCTCATCCCCTTCATAGAATCCTATGACTTGTAACTGTCACTTCAGGAGAGCCTGCAGTACAATGTTGCTACCTCATCCCCTTCATAGAATCCTATGACTTGTAACTGTCACTTCAGGAGAACCTGCAGTACAACGTTGCTACCTCATCCCCTTCATAGAATCCTATGACTTGTATCTGTCACTTCAGGAGAACCTGCAGTACAATGTTGCTACCTCATCCCCTTCATAGAATCCTATGACTTGTAACTGTCACTTCAGGAGAACCTGCAGTACAATGTTGCTACCTCATCCCCTTCATAGAATCCTATGAGTTGTAACTGTCACTTCAGGAGACCCTGCAGTACAATGTTGCTACCTCATCCCCTTCATAGAATCCTAAGACTTGTAACTGTCACTTCAGGAGAACCTGCAGTACAATGTTGCTACCTCATCCCCTTCATAAAATCTTATGACTTGTAACTGTCACTTCAGGAGAGCCTGCAGTACAATGTTGCTACCTCATCCCCTTCATAGAATCTTATGACTTGTAACTGTCACTTCAGGAGAACCTGCAGTACAATGTTGCTACCTCATCCCCTTCATAGAATCCTAAGACTTGTAACTGTCACTTCAGGAGACCCTGCAGTACAATGTTGCTACCTCATCCCCTTCATAGAATCTTATGACTTGTAACTGTCACTTCAGGAGACCCTGCAGTACAACGTTGCTACCTCATCCCCTTCATAGAATCCTATGACTTGTATCTGTCACTTCAGGAGAACCTGCAGTACAATGTTGCTACCTCATCCCCTTCATAGAATCCTATGACTTGTAACTGTCACTTCAGGAGAACCTGCAGTACAATGTTGCTACCTCATCCCCTTCATAGAATCCTATGAGTTGTAACTGTCACTTCAGGAGACCCTGCAGTACAATGTTGCTACCTCATCCCCTTCATAGAATCCTATGACTTGTAACTGTCACTTCAGGAGAACCTGCAGTACAATGTTGCTACCTCATCCCCTCCATAGAATCCTAAGACTTGTAACTGTCACTTCAGGAGATGTCTGTTCTCCTCTAGCTCCTCCCCCTCTATAGTATACTTTTTTAGTGGAAAAGAAGGGATATATTTATCATGGGTGGGGTGACATTTTTAAGCGTTGTATAGATCAAAGTGCAAAATGTTTTCAGGTCTAGGGTTCACGTTACCAGGTTTTCCTACCATAAAGGGCCCCTACAATACACTGCAAGACAAAATATCCCACATTTACAGTCAGGTGATTCTCAAGTAGATTTGGTCTCACCAGAAACGTCTGTTCCAGCTCTGAACTTACCGAAGCCTCTCAATCTGGAGAATGCAGAACCACCGACCATAGACGTGACTGTACTGAAGACCATTCATGAAATAGATGTGACTGTACTGAAGACCATTCATGAAATAGATGTGTCCACGTCCATAAACTACAAGAAGAAAGTGACACATAACACTACAGACCACAGAGAAGGACGCCGGCACTTGTCACGACGTTGGTACAATATGGCCCGTTGTACTGGTATCACGAGAGCGAGGACTCGCTGCAGAGTCTCATCCTACAGAGCCATGCCGGGAATTCTAATGTCATTTTCCATGCATCTATTAACATAAGTAAAGGGCATTAAAAATGGATAGGTGTGAACGAGGCATAACAGGAGCGAAATTGTAGTGAAATTCTGATTTAAATAACGGCCTTTGGGGTCATTTGGAAACGGGAAAGCGAAGATAGAAAAAAAAATCCATCAACCATATGTTATTCACTAAAGTAATGGATAACGTGTATTTATAATGACATACTTGTCTTATTTCAGGGTCTATCCATCCATCCATCCATCTATTAATTATCTATCTGTCTGTCTTGTCATTCCATCTGTCCATCCATCTCTTTATAATAATAATATTTATTCATTTATATAGCGCTATTAATTCCATAGCACTTTACAACACTGTCCCTATTGGGGCTCACAATCTAAACACCCTATCAGTCTGTGAAATGTGGGAGGAAACCGGAGTGCCCGAAGGAAACCCACAAAACACGGGGAGAACATACAAACTCCTTGCAGATGTTGTCCTTTATAGGAATTGAACCCAGGACCCCAGCATAGGACTCATCAGACCTGAGGTCACCGTGTTGTGGTTGATGAGCAAACAGACATTGGCCAATGTGTGTACCAAGAACCTCAGAAAATAAAAAAATAAGAATATTGAGTTTTTTTAAAAAAACTTACATTTTTACATTTTTTCCTCATATACCGCTTGTTAGCATGTGTGCATTATTGGTAGTAGCTGAGTGCTGCAGAGGAATTTTTTCTAGTTGTTTGATTTAGCATCACTGCTGGCACCAGTTCACATTGTGTCTTGAGTGCTGTGCAGTTTTTTTTCTGTTTTTTCTTATTTTTATCTATCTTCTGTATCTATCAAAAGATTCAAAGAAGCTTTATTGTGAAGACTAAATACACATTAGTTTTGCCAGAACAATATACAGAAAAAAGCTCCCAGCAGCCCTCAGTCACTGCCAATCATGTGTGTATACATACATATAGATAGATAGAAGTGAAACACCCATGCGTTTGAGAAAAATATCAAAACATACGTTTTTTCAAAAAACTCAATTTGGATTTTTTGGGGATATTTTATCCTTGTAAAGTAAGGTTCTTACTACCCATATTGGCCAATACCTGTTTGCCCATCAACCGCAGCAAGGTGACCTTAGATCTGATGGGTCCCTGTCCTACCATGCCACTCTTTCCTTGGAATTAGCTAAGCCTCCATTTTTATCATTTTTATGGGAAGTGGGAGGACTCACTTCAATCAAAGATCGCCTGGGGTCGATGGGGGTGCAGAGTAAAGCTGTGGAGCCAGTAACTCCAGCAATTACATAGGAACAAAAAAAGCTGAACAGCACTCGAGGTCTAGTCTGAACTTGTGCAAGCTGCAATACTGAATAAGCAGCACTCAGTCACTCCCAATCATGTGTGGTCTGTGATTGAAGTGAGTCCTCCCACTACCCATAAAAATCTAAGGTCACCTTGCCGTGGTTGATGGGCAAACAGGTATTGGCCAATATGTGTATTATAAGAACCTTACTTTACAAAGATAAAATATCCCAAAAAAATCCAAAAATTGAGTTTTTTAAAAAAAAAACGCATGTTTTGATATTTTTTCTCAAATGCATAGGTGTTTTACTTCTATCTATCTACATGTATATATACACACATGATTGGCAGTGACTGAGTGCTGCTGTGAACCTTTTTCTGTATATCTATGTATCTGCCTATCTCTCTGTCTATATATCTGTCTATGGCTATCGCTCTTGTGAATGAAGACTTGGAGTACTGTGGGGTGAGGTGCAGGGCTCTCACTTCTCCTAATATTCCATCATTGGAATACAGCCGTGTATAATGACACGAGGGCAGACGGCCATGACGTTATATGTGGCGGGGGGCAATATGGGGACGGTCGGTTGCTCAGGGTCACAGCTGTAGATGTCTTGTAGGGACAATGCCAGGCATCTGCGGTCTGCTCAGGTCAATACTATCAGCTTTAAAAGGTTTGTCCCATCTGGATGAACCCTGGCTCTGAGCCCCATATAAGTCCACATGTCAGAAAATATGCCAAAGGGGTTCGTCATTTTCAGAAAATCCATCCCCCGGCTGCAGTTTGAAACAAGATAATGTTCTTCACTCGCCCTCCCCAGGTCCAGCGATGGCCTCTGCTGCTCCTGGTGTGTTATCGTCAGCAGCGCTGCAGACAATCAGTGAGAACAGCGGCTCTGTCCATATAGACGGTGCAATCCACTGAGCTCACTGATCGTCTGCAGAGCTGTCAGAGAGACATCAGTGCTACAATCAGTGAGAACAGCGGCTCTGTCCATATAGACGGTGCAATCCACTGAGGTCACTGATTGGCTGCAGCGCTGTCAAAGAGACATCAGTGCTACAATCAGTGAGAACAGCGGCTATGTCGATATAGACGGTGCAATCCACTGAGCTCACTGATTGGCTGCAGAGCTGTCAGAGAGACATCAGCGCCACAGACAATCAGTGAGAACAACAGCTCTAGTTGTGTAGACAGCGTCATCCGTTGAGCTCACTGATTGGCTGCAGAGCTGTCAAAGAGATATCAGCGCTGCAGCCAATCAGTGAGAACAGCGGCTCTGTTCATACAGACGGTGCCATCCGTTGAGCTCACTGATTGGCTGCAGTGTTATCAAAGAGACATCAGCACTGCAGACAATCAGTGAGAACAGCGGCTCTGTCCATATAGACGGTGCGGTCCGCTAAGCTCACTGATTGGCTTCAACACTATCAAAGAGACATCAGCGCTGCAGCCAGTCAGTGAGAACAGCGGCTCTGTTTGTGTAGACAGAGTCATCCATTGACCTCACTGATTGGCTGCAGCGCTGTCAAAGAGACATCAGTGCTGCAAACATTAGGAGACAGTGGGAGCTGCAGCAGAGACTGATTGATGGACCGGGGTAGGGTGAGTAGGGCACCGATTGGGGTTTTTGTTTGTTTTTTAAAGAAACTGGACGGGGATTTTCTGAAACTGGAAACCACTTTTAAATTTGGGAAAAAATATCTGAGGATTCCTCATGGAAAATCAATAGGAAATATCAACCTGACCCCGGGACATACGGACAGCTGCACAGGGGCCCGACGAGTAGGGGGCCCATGCAGGTGGAAATGTGCATTTTGATGAGCTATTGGATTGCAGAGGGGCCCCATATACTGTCCTTGCACAGGGGCCCTTTTCTGTCAGTGTCCAAAAGTGCATCACAGTGACTGGGAAGGGGTTAAGGATAAACTAAAACTGAATTTAAAAAAAATAAATAAATCAAAAAAAATAAAAGATTTGAATATTTTTAAGGACGTTTCTTATAATTAATGACAGAACCTGGCTGTTGATTGTGATGATAACACCCAATTCTGGGGAAGGTACAGGCGGATCTCAGTGGATCCATTATCACATGTGTCCTTCTAGAATTCAAATTCAAACCTGATTACACAGAAAAGACGGAATGTTTAATTACAGATGATTACAAAACAGTTATTACCCAGAAAACCTCCATAACCTGCTGGAATGAAATATTAATACTCTCCTCACCCATAGGTGTCTGAGCACCGCTGAACATCGTCCGTTCACACTTCACCCGGTGACATTGGACAAAGCCACAAAGTTTTTCATTTTATTCTGAAGCTTAAAATCACAGAAAAGCAAAATACGGTAGAATCAAACTCCGAATCATCCAATACGACCCACACTGCTATATGGAGAGAGGTAACGGGACACACATCTAATCATGGATTCTTGTTATTTCATTCATACCTAACCCCTGGTGTATAACCTCCAGCCCCCCGGTGTATAACCAGGGCCGCCACTAGGGGGTTACAGCCCGTACTGCAGTGAGGGGCCCGGGCCTGACTGCAGGGGGCGTGGCCATTAGACTGGGGCAGGAGGGGCCCGGCCATGCTGGTGGGGGGCGTGGCTATTGGGATCAAGGAGGCCCACCCCCCTTCTCGGCCAGAGGGCCCCCTGAGCTGCGTGATCACTCCCCCCACTGACGAGTACCTGCCTCCAGCCCCCCAGTGTATAACCTCCAGCCCCCCAGTGTATAACCTCCAGCCCCCCAGTGTATAACCTCCAACCTACATTCTGGTTACTTTTGGATTTCTCTTAGCTTCAGGCTTTATTCAGGGTTGTGTGAGACTCAACCAAGCTTAGCGATCAGACCCCGCAGTTGTGTGGAGGGTGTTTATGTTCTTTTATTTTCTTTGTGCCAGATATGATGTTTTTTCTTGACTTTGTTGGACCGATTTATATAATAAAGTGCAATAAACCAGTGGAAGACTTACGTCTGAAGAAGCGTCCTGTTGACCTACCGCAAGGAGGACACCAAGGACATTATTCTGTGTACATACATTGTGTTTTCCCATCGTGGACTAAAGTGTGGAACCCACTGGGACGGGGTACTCGGTACCGGACCAGGATACTGCTGGGGATGTCACGGAGGTCCTTGTCTGAACCGTGTCCCAGGTTCACACAAGTAAAAGGGGATATTTACAAGGGATAAAGTTTGTCGTGATGCCACCCACGGGTTGTGGTCAGTGATGGGACCACCGCTGCAGCGCTGCTCTGCCAGGAGGATGGATGGATGATGGGACTGCAGCCAGATAGATAAGCCCACCGCGGGTCAGCTGCTCCTGACAGGATAAAAGGTATGATAACAGTTCTGTATACCTGGAATCAGACACGGACACTCAGGCAGGGTTCACCGGGTTTACTTGTCAGTTCTTCACAGTTAACACAGCTCATGGTACAGTTCAGTTCTTAACAGTTCACAGTGCGGTTAACCCCGGGAACACTCCAACCCACTGCAGCCGGGCTGTCTTCTGAGACTCCTCACTCCTTCTAAGTACTTCCAGGCTGTTGTATCTCTCTCTCTTGTCTCCGCGGGTTGTATGGCGGTAGCTCGGACCCTGGTGGGTCCTCGTGGTTGCTGCTGTGCCTTCAAACCTTGTTGTGGGAACTCCAACCTGGAGTTAAAGCTCCCCGTCGATGTGTCTGGGAAGCCGACACTCTGCTGTGTGCCTAGCCTGCAGTAGCCTTATCTGGCAAGGCGTTACCAGGCTCCGTCTAACCCGTGTGATTCCAGCACAAATCAGTGAAAACTTCTCCACCAGTTAGTCAGTGCTGCCATGTTCCTCGGACCCGATACTGCCGGTCCAGGCTCTTTCCTCACACTCCCCTGGGATGTCGGCTATGGACGAGCTTTCTCTCCATGGTTTCTGTGACTCTGTGGATTCTGCATCTCCATCAAGCCCAACCCCACCGGGACGTGTGTCTGTCTTTGTGACGTCTGTGCTGCTCAGCCTACCTCGGCCTACTAACTCCTTCCTCCTCTTTTTCCTCTATTTGTGCTCTCTGTCACCTGATCTATATTCGTACTCACCCACTTTCCTCTAAACCCACCACCCCTTGCCCGCCTAGAGTCCCGGGCTCCGGGTTGGGTGCTGCCTCTTGTGGTGTGTGTGTGTGTGTCCGTGAGGGTGTTTGGTGTACAAACTGTCTATCTTCCTGCCTGGCTGCAGTTCCCTATGTGGCCACCCTGGTCGCAGGGGCACCGCAAAAGCATAGCGTGATCAACATTCATTATCCTATAAAATGACTCAAGAAAACATAAGGAATGTTGATCCGGTGTTGCGTTCTTCAGTGAACGTTACGCGTCACGTCAGTCCTTTCTCGGTGATAGATGTTCTGTCTGTCACAGATGTCAGGTTCCTCAGAGATAATGATAAAATAAATTATTATGAATGGTTAATGTGAAAAAATAAGACTTTCAGCAGATCAAAAAGAAAAATAACATATGGCGAGATGGAAAAACAAGTGATGTTCTTATGAAATGACTGTACTGGCTAGACGCTGGGGTCAGACATGGCGCCACCCGTCTATGAGCGGAGACCACCACCTTCCTATAGGTTCTAATATAGAATCCATAGAGGAATAATACAAATATAGTAACGGTTTATTATATCTGACAATGGGCATGATGGTAGAGGAGTAAGGAAGGGACCGGTGCACCTGTCCTGGCTCCAGCACCGGGCTTTGCTTCCTCCTTCCCTGGCGGCCGGCTCCCTCTGCTCCTATCTATGTACACCAGGTTATTATGGTAACCTGGCGTATCTCTGATATCACATAATAAGGCTGGCTCACAGGGCGATACACTGCTTGAGAATTAAGGTAGTAGTAGGCGGCGTTCCTGAACAAATCCAGCTTTGGTTAATTGCAGGGCTCAGCTACTTATTTTCCAAAGTGAGAATCCTGAAACTCATCCATACTATTCAGCACACTCGGCTCTGTTGTTGCTTGGTGCTTTTCAACATACTCAGCTCTGCTGTTCCAATGTACCTGTCTACATATCCGGCTCTGTGTTCCAATGCACCTGTCTACATACTCAGCTCTGCTGTTCCAATGCACCTATCTACATATCCGACTCTGCTGTTCCAATGCACCTGTCTACAAACTCAGTTCTGCTGTTACAATGTACCTGTCTACATACCTGGCTATGCTGTTACAATGCACCTGCCTACATACCTGGCTCTGCTGTTCCAATGCACTTGTCTACATACTCAGCTCTGCTGTTCCAATGCACTTGTCTACATATCCGGCTCTGCTGTTCCAATGCACCTGTCTATATACTCTGCTCTCCTGTTCCAATGTACCTGTCTACATACCTGGCTCTGCTGTTCCAGTGCACCTGTCTACATACTCAGCTCTCCTGTTCCAATGCACCTGACTCACCGCAGGCCCGTGGACTCCGGTTTAGACAGGCTGTAGCTCCTTCCTCCTTGTCACGGGTGGGCCGCGCCTGCCGGTAGTGGGGCCCGGTTGAGTGCAGATCAAAAGCTGAAGACGTCTTGTAGGAACAGATTAAAGGAGTTAATTTATTCGTGACGCCACCTATGAGTAGTTCGGTAATCGTTACCGACGCTGCGGAACCTCTGGGGGATGGATAGCAGCAAGATGGAACGCTCCCCACAGGCTGAGCGGTGATCCCCGGAGGCTGGAGCTGCTTAAGATGTTGTGCGGCAGCTGCGGTTACCTTGTGTGCGGACGGATGCAATCATAAGCAGGCACGGACACTGAAAGTCTCTGTAACGGGTCTTTACTGTAACCAGCAGGCAGTACATGGTATACAGTTAACGGGTAGTAGACCGGGCGGACTCAGCAGTGATAGGTGTCCCTCAGAGATCCGTAGTGTTCCTCCATTCTAGCTAAGTATTTGCCATTGTCGCCCAGGAATACCAGGTCGGGTACGGGGAGGCTGCTTCTATGCCCTATCCAAGATGTACGTTCTGGATGTTCTGGGGGAGCCTTGGATCCCTCGGTGGGTACACCGCTGGTTAGACGACTGGAAGTTGGCTGGTGGTGGGGTGCTCCTGTAAAGCTGCTCCTCCACGCTTCTGGTTCGCGTAGCAGAGGTGAACTGCTGCCAGCTTCGGTACCAGTGAACCGGCTGTGAGTTGGGCACGGGGGTCTTTTGGAACCCGTGGTTGGTGATGCCCGATCCCGGTTGTTGAGGCTTCAGGTGCTAACACCCGACCGGTGATGGCCAGGGGCTGCACGGGGTGCAGAGCCCCTGCTCCTACTCCAAGTTCAAGTCGGTGTCTCTTGTCTAGACTCGACTCTAACTAGAAACTAAACTAAACTCATCTAGACTAACTGTCCTTCTCCTACACTACCCTTGCACTCCGCCCACCAGGACCTTGGATTGGCCCTCTATGTTAAGTGATGCATGCAGGGTTTTGGCTCTCTCAGTTAACCATATGACTGCTGTGTTGGAGAATATTGCGGCTGCATTTATGGCTGCAATACCCTCCTGTGACGCACTCGTTGCGGGGCGCCACACTCCCCCTTGGTTAAATTCACTTGTCCCCAAGCGTCACACTACCCACATTACAGAGGTTTTTTTTATATTTTATAACAGGTATTACACTTTTATTAATGACAGGTCATTACTTTGCATAAAAGTGAGGCAAGTAAAAAGAACAGGTTAACACATTGCGCGGACCCGGCGGGCGGTCGGCTGTCCTTAGGTTAAAGTTCAGGCTGTAGCCGCCAAGTCGGGTGTTATTTGCAAACAGAAAGAAGTCTTTAGGCAAAAAGTTCAAACAACAAAGTCACTTGTAGAGGGCAGGGTTCCGGACTCGTATAGCGAACCACCCGTCACAGCATACATGTCGCTCATAGGTTACAATGTCCCCTCTATATAAGTCTCGGTTAGGATGCCCTCGCGGTAGGTGTGATTCCACATCACGGCGCCCCACAAACACTTCAGTACTCACACCCTTCTCCCTTACGAATCACCACCCGGTGGATAAGTTAAAGGTGCTCACCTGTCCGGTTTTACGGAACTCATCAGGCAATGGAGGTTGGCGGTGGGCTTCAGCGCGGGCCTGCATGTTGGCGCGCAGCCGAGTGTGCCACTCCTCCCTTCGGATGCGACGTACCTCTTCGTCGGAGTGGTGCGGCGTGTGGATACGGTCACTACGGCGTGCTGGTTGTTGAACGGCTTGAGTCTGATGGGCAGTCTGGAGCGGAGCCCGGTTGAACGGAACTGGAGAAGATGTTGCTGCGGCGACACCCGACCAGTGTACCCGAGCAGATCGCCCGGCAGAAGGATCCTTGGTGTCTCCCCAGGCGAACCCTGTGTAGAGGTCCTCAGCGGAGCTGTAGGTCTCGTCGTCATCATCCTCGATCTCTCCCTCGATGACCACGTCGGGCTGCTCGGCTGACGGAGATGATGGAATGGAATCCTCTGGGTCGATGGGTGGCTGTGCTGCAAAGTTCTCCTTGAGGTCGTCCTGCAGGGCTTCCAGGCTGCCTGCCTCTTCTTCTGTAGCAGCGGGAAGTGGTGTTTCAATCCCGGTCACCAGGTAGGCCTCGGTAATAGTAGAGGAGGCCTCCGGATCAGGGGAGAAACAGGCGACAGTCTCGGCAGTGGTGAAACTAGTCGCGGGTTCCGCAAGTGGAACCAGGTATGTATTCAGTTCTCCCTTGGAGCGCGTTGCAAGCTCCGGCTCAAAAACGGTCGCTGTTCCAGGCTTTGGAGCGGGATAAGCGGTGGTCTCTACCGGAATGACACAGTCTATTGGTTCTGGAGACGAGGCTGGACAAGTGGTCGGCGTGGGCGAGGCGGTGCTGAAACTTGAGATGTCGTCCGGCCCTGCAGTGGTTGCACCTGAGCGGCTCTGCTGCATCGCACTATGTAGTCTGCGGCCCAAGCTTGCACTCCAACTGCGGATTGTCCATTCTACGGTTTCTAGGAGCCGTACCCAGAGGTCTTGCAGAGCTTCTTGCCAGAAGTCGGGGCTGCCGTCGATATGGAGGACGGGACCCGGACCCGGATGGCCTATTGCTGCTCTGGCCTCGGCTTCCACTTCTTACATCAGGTCTCTCAGTTTTGAGCTGGCCATGTTTCGTGGAGGAACCACACCCGTCTCTACCCGGTAGCTGTACTGGTGAAGAGCTGTTGAAGAACGGTCTGTCTGACACTCCCATTTCCTTTTGGCTTTTGTAGTCCAATCGTGGGAAAAGTCTTTGGGGTCCGCCATGGTTGATTCGAGCAATCAGGGCGGACAAAGAGTTTTGGCGCCTTTGCCTTTAGCCCTCCCACGATGAGGGGCGGTGGCTCACCCCTGGGCTTGCATGTGGCGGATCCTTATGGCGGGAACGCCATCTTGGGCGCCATCTTGGCCCACGGTGAAAAGGCGGGAAAGTTCTTTTAGGGACGAACAAAGTCCAAATGGTAGACATTAAAGTCATTTTTTAAGCACATTATACCCGTTAGGGAACGGGCCTGCTCGTATCCTGTTCGTGACGCCATTCTCTGACTCACCGCAGGCCCGTGGACTCCGGTTTAGACAGGCTGTAGCTCCTTCCTCCTTGTCACGGGTGGGCCGCGCCTGCCGGTAGTGGGGCCCGGTGTAGTGCAGATCAAAAGCTGAAGACGTCTTGTAGGAACAGATTAAAGGGGTTAATTTATTCGTGACGCCACCTATGAGTAGTTCGGTAATCGTTACCGACGCTGCGGAACCTCTGGGGGATGGACAGCAGCAAGATGGAACGCTCCCCACAGGCTGAGCGGTGATCCCCGGAGGCTGGAGCTGCTTAAGATGTTGTGCGGCAGCTGCGGTTACCTTGTGTGCGGACGGATGCAATCATAAGGAAGCACGGACACAGAAAGTCTCTGCAACGGGTCTTTACTGTAACCAGCAGGCAGTACATGGTATACAGTTAACGGGTAGCAGACCGGGTGGACTCAGCAGTGATAGGTGTCCCTCAGAGATCCGTAGTGTTCCTCCATTCTAGCTAAGTGGTTGCCAGTGTCGCCCAGGAATACCAGGTCGGGTACGGGGAGGCTGCTTCAATGCCCTATCCATGATGTACGTTCTGGATGTTTTGGGGAGCCTTGGATCCCTCGGTGGGTACACCGCTGGTTAGACGACTGGAAGTTGGCTGGTGGTGGGGTGCTCCTGTAAAGCTGCTCCTCCACGCTTCTGGTTCGCGTAGCAGAGGTGAACTGCTGCCAGCTTCGGTACCAGTGAACCGGCTGTGAGTTGGGCACGGGGGTATTTTGGAACCCGTGGTTGGTGATGCCCGATCCCGGTTGTTGAGGCCTCAGGTGCTAACACCCGACCGGTGACGGCTCAGGGGCTGCACGAGGTGCAGAGCCCCTGCTCCTACTCCAAGTTCAAGTCGGTGTCTCTTGTCTAGACTCGACTCTAACTAGAAACTAAACTAAACTCATCTAGACTAACTGTCCTTCTCCTACACTACCCTTGCACTCCGCCCACCAGGACCTTGGATTGGCCCTCTATGTTAAGTGATGCATGCAGGGTTTTGGCTCTCTCAGTTAACCATATGACTGCTGTGTCGGAGAATATTGCGGCTGCATTTATGGCTGCAATACCCTCCTGTGACGCACTCATTGCGGGGCGCCACACACCTGTCTACAGACAGCTCTGCTGTTCCAATGTACTTGTCTACATACCTGGCTCTGCTGTTGCAATGTACCTGTCTACATACCTGGCTCTGCTGTTCCAATATACCTGTCTATATACTTGGCTCTGCTGTTCCAATGTACCTGTCCACATACTTGGCTCTGCTGTTGCAATGTACCTGTCTATATACTTGGCTCTGCTGTTCCAATGTACCTGTCCACATACTTGGCTCTGCTGTTCCAGTGTACCTGTCTACATACCTGGCTCTGCTGTTGCAATGTACCTGTCTATATACTTGGCTCTGCTGTTCCAATGTACCTGTCCACATACTTGGCTCTGCTGTTCCAGTGTACCTGTCTACATACTTGCCTCTGCTGTTCCAATGTACTTGTCTACATACCTGGCTCTGCTGTTGCAATGTACCTGTCTATATACTTGGCTCTGCTGTTCCAATGTACCTGTCCACATACTTGGCTCTGCTGTTCCAGTGTACCTGTCTGCATACTTGGCTCTGCTGTTCCAATGCACCTGTCTACATACTTGGCTCTGCTGTTCCAGTGTACCTGTCTGCATACTTGCCTCTGCTGTTCCAATGTACCTGTCTACATACCTGGCTCTGCTGTTCCAATGTACCTGTCCACATACTTGGCTCTGCTGTTCCAGTGTACCTGTCTGCATACTTGCCTCTGCTGTTCCAATGTACCTGTCTACATACCTGGCTCTGCTGTTCCAATGTACCTGTCTACATACCTGGCTCTGCTGTTCCAATGTACCTGTCTACATACCCAGCTCTGCTGTTCCAATGTACCTGTCTACATACCCAGCTCTGCTGTTCCAATGTACCTGTCTACATACTCAGCTCTGTATTCCAAAGTGTTTGTCTGCATACTCTCCTCTGCTGTTCCAATGTAACTGTTTGTATACTCTGCTCTGCTTCACAAGAGTGCCTTATCACATAATCAGCTCTGTCTATTGTGACTATCTCCACAATCAGTTCTGATTTTCCATTGACTTTCTCCATACCAGACTATACTGTCAGTGCTTATTTTCATGCTCATCTCCACTGTTCCAGGGTGACTGTCAGCATACTCAGATCTGCTTCTTAAGGGTGCCTTTTAACATATTCATCTCTGCTGTCCTAGGGTGATTATCATTACAATCCTTTCTCATGTTCCAGCTGACTTTCTTCATATTAGGCTCTACTGTGAGTTGTGCTCATTTTCACACCCAGCTCTGGTTCAGGGTGACTGGCTGTACACTTAGCTCTTCTGTTCTAAGATAAATGTTCATATACTGTGGCGCCCCACTGGTCAGTGCGCCACAGGAGGGGTACTACACCCATAAATGAGTGTGCAGTATTCCTGTCATTGGGGAATGCAAAGTCAACCTGAGGCTCTTATCCTGCATCCACACACCTAACATAGGGGACCAATTGGCCACCCGTTGCCATTTTAACCGATCCCGGTGGGAGGAGCGTTAGGGTAGAAGGAGCGGAAAAAACACACAGACAGAAGAAGAGAGTCTAGTCTGAGGGATGAAGCAAGGAACAAGTCCTAGAGGGACACCACAGGGAGGACACCTGAAAGGAACGGCGACTCAGACGGAAGGAGGAAGCCCAGTACCGGACCTTATCCACGGTCCAGGGGATTCCTAGTCCATGATGGGGTACTGGCTCTGAGTTACGGTGCAGGCGAGTCTAACCCTGAGCCGTCAATACCGGTAGGTCCCAGGTGTGCCCAAGGCAGCCCCGACCTCATCCAGAGCGCACAGCGCCATCAGGAGCACTAAATCAGGTTGAGCCCCTTAGAGGAGGGTAATCTGATAGCACCCAACGGGCCTGGTAGACAAATGGGTTGCGCAGGACAGCGCAAGGATAGTAAGGAGGCGCAAGAAAGACCCAGAGGACAGTGAAGGTACTAAGGAGGGAACACTCTGGGAGCCTCAAAGAGACTTTATCCTCCCCAGTGACTACCCGGCCAGGTACCCGCTAAGACTGTGTAACTGTAACCTGACTTCCATCTTCACCAGTGACTAGTAAACACCCGTGCAGAGCAAGAACGACTCGAGTGTCTCATTTCCACTAGGCTGCAGAGCAGCTACGCTGACCACATCCACCACTGCGACAACCATGTGCTACCCGATCCTGTCCCGGGGACCCCACTCCGTCTGCAGGCAGCATTAATAACTGGCTGCAATACCATCGTCCCCGGCGGTCTGACAGCAGCGCTGGTGAACTCACCAGAACCTGCAGGTGGCGTCACAAGACTTATATTATTTAACCCTTTATTCGAGCACCAGCCACCGAGACAGCACCCCCATATCAACACCCGGGTGCCGAGTTCCCATAGACCCCTGGGCGGGTCAATACTCAGGTCTGCTATTCCAAGGTGTCTGTCCACATGCTCGGCTCTGCTATTCCTGGGTGCATGCTTGCCCACTTGGGTCAGCTATTCCAAAATGCTATCCAGTTTTATTGTCACCTAACTTGTGAGACCACTGACTGTCTAGAGAATTAGGTGAGTATGTGGACCTGACATAATCACGTCTGACCCCGCCAGATATCACAGACACTGGGATTTCAGAGAAGTAACTAAATATATAGGACAGCGACAACCTGAGAAATTGTGTCTGGGTTGCTCAGGTGTTCCATCTTTCCTGTGATTGCTCAGCCAGTTTACTGAGCAGCCTTTCCCAGAATCCTGTAGTTAGTGTACATTGAATATGTAGAGGTGGTTGGCCTGCATTACTGTGTTTGTCTTGTTCTGATCTCTGTTATGTGATCCTGGACAGTTGCTTGATTTTCCCTTTGTCTGCTCCCTGTACTTGTTGGGACCTCGTGGTATTTTGACCCCTGGACTGTGACTTGAATATGCCTCTGTTGACTCATTGAATCCTCTATGTGCTCTTCTGGAAACTTGACCCTGCATGACTACGTCTCTGTCTACTCCCCGAATACTACAAGCTCTCCTGGAAACCTGACCTTGGACTGTTGCATGACTACATCTCTGTCTACTCCCTGAATACTAAGAGCTCTCCTGGAAACCTGACCCTGGACCGTTGCATGACTGTGTTTCTGTCTACTCCCTGAATACTGTGAGCTCTCCTGGAAACCTGACCCTGAAACATTGCATTACTATATCTCTGTCTACTCCCTGAATACTACTAGCTCTCCTGGAACCTGACCCCATATTACCTGACTTCCCTGCTGTCTTTACTACTGTAAGTAGTGACTGTGACACCCTAGCTATTAGTAGTGACTAGCGTCACACCGTCACATCAGAGTGCTACAAGAAAGACATTAGTTTTATTATTTTACTGTATTAAAATCCATCTGGTTCCTTTTAAACTTGGCAAAGACTCGAGAAACAAATTACTCTACAATTTCACTGAACTTTTTATTGTGCAATGATTAAGCTGGAGTGGAGTGAAAACCCGTTCACATAATAATGGGATGTTAGACGACTTGTTCCTTGGAAACATTGGTCCTGATCACTACAGATCTGCAGCTCGCAGCCGTCCATGTTTTCCAAAACAACAGAAACTTTTATTCTCCGTCCTAAAAAGATTAAATCCAAATCTGTGTTGTGGGTGCGGCTCCTTCTTTTATCCGGGTTGACGTTGTTTTTTGTGTTGATGTCAGACGTACCTGTGCATGACAAGTGCCCAATGTCAATGTGCTTGTGTACAGCCGCAGGAATACTCCGCTCTCTTATTGCGATGTCATCGTGTTGCTTTTTACGGTTCTATATACATTTTAAATTGAATTAAAGCAAAACACTATAGATGCCGAGTGTTCGACATTCATTGCTACAAAGGATTCCGGTATAAACATCGGTGCTCTGCTCCGAGAGAGGGAAGGAGCAGAGACAAAGCGATGACGGGGCGCTTTCTAAAAATGACTGGGTCAGTCAGATACAGTCATGGTCCAAAATCCTCCAATCTCAGAAACCGCTGACTGTCCGCTGCCTTTTCTGAATACTCCAATCCGCCATAACATTAAAACCACTGACTAGTGAAGAGATAATTAAGGATGAGACAATTTGCTGTCAATCGAACTCGGCAGAATCGCCCCAATTCAGTGGGGAAATTCTATTTGCATTTGGATGTGCAGCATTATCTCTGAGGTTCTCTAGACTGTAGAGAATAATAAATGCACAGTTTAAATATATATATATATTATACTCACCCCATCACTTACCAGTCCCTCCATGCAACCCCACCTCCTGCCTGATCCTCCGTGCAGCCCCTGCCTGATCCTCCGTGCAGCCCCTGCCTGATCCTCCGTGCAGCCCCTGCCTGATCCTCCGTGCAGCCCCTGCCTGATCCTCCGTGTAGCCGATACCTGATCCTCCGTGCAGTCCCAGTCTGATCCTGCGTGCAGCCGATACCTGATCCTCCGTGCAGTCCCAGTCTGATCCTCCGTGCAGCTCCTGCCTGATCCTCCGTGCAGCCACTGCCTGATCCTCCGTGCAGCCCCTGTCTGATCCTCCGTGCAGCCCCTGCCTGATCCTCCGTGCAGCCCCTGCCTGATCCTCCGTGCAGCCCCTGTCTGATCCTCCGTGCTGCTCCTGCCTGATCCTCCGTGCAGCCACTGCCTGATCCTCCGTGCAGCCCCTGCCTGATCCTCCGTGCAGCTCCTGCCTGATCCTCCGTGCAGCCCCTGTCTGATCCTCCACGCAGCCACTGCCTGATCCTCCGTGCAGCCACTGCCTGATCCTCCGTGCAGCCCCTGCCTGATCCTCCATGCAGCTCCTGCCTGATCCTCCATACAGCTCCTGCCTGATCTCCCATGCAGCCACTGCCTGATCCTCCGTGCAGCCCCTGCCTGATCCTCCATGCAGTCCCAGTCAGATCCTCCATGCAACCGATACCTAATCCTCCATGCAGCCCCTCCCTGATCCTCCATGCAGCCACTGCCTGATCCTCCGTGTAGCCGATACTTGATCCTCCGTGCAGTCCCAGTCTGATCCTGCGTGCAGCCGATACCTGATCCTCCGTGCAGTCCCAGTCTGATCCTTCGTGCAACTGATACCTGATCCTCTGTAAAGCCACTGTAGTCCTGCCGTCCCGGAGGTGCTGGCAGTGCTACCGGAGGCAGCCATTGATCGGTGTAATTCTGGGGATCAACATATGCACAGTCGTCATCGCTGGAGGAGGCTGACATGTTGGAGGCCCCCCTAATGAATTACAGCCAGTCCTTAAAGAGTTAAACAGTACGGGAGTTTCCGGACTAGGCTGCGGCGCTCCAGAATGCTTGGCTGAGCGAGAGGCGGGTTTCAGGTTCGCGCTCAACAGGCTGGCACGCCCCCTTTCTTCCCGCTCTTCGGCGCAGTAATGGCGGCGTAGTTTAAACAGTCACTCAATACAGTCAATAATACGGCACACAGTACCCGGTTATACCGGGCACAGGATCCTGTTCGTGAACGCCAGAAAAAGATGTGTCACCCCAGGGTGTGGGGTACTCAGGTATCAGGCGGCAAAAGCGTTAACGGTGTCACAGGGAATGGCGGTCGCGCCTGATCCCGTGTCTTGGGGGACGGTTCTTTTGAAAAGGGGGTCATGAACAAGGGATTATTTACAAAGTTAGTTGTCGTGACGCCACCTTCAGTTTCTGGTGAAGTAGCACCAGCGCCGCCACAGTCCGCCAGAGGTCGGTGGTATTGCGGCTGAAATGGTACAGTCCTCCGCAGGTAGGACTGGACCTCCGGGGGCAGCGTAGTGAGGAGGGACAGGTTGGAGTGGAGCTGGGATTGTATAGGGAGAGTTGGAACGGTCTATGGAGGGTTCTGGGAGTGGAGAAGAAGGATACACGCACGCAGGAAGGTCTCTTTTACCTTTTACTGTTGTTAACAGGTAAAACGATCCAGGCCACTGACGGGTGGACAGGTTACACAGTGGGTCTCCTCTGCTCTGTGGTATTCATCTGAAGCACAGCTTGCTTGCAGCCTGACTTGCCTCCTTTCTTTTCCTGACTGCAGTGTTCTCCTCAAGATCCTCGCTCCCTTTTCTGTACTAAGCTCCTAGCCTTCAGTCCCACTCAGGCTTGCGGGACGTAGAAGGGTCACTCCGGGTCACTGGCTCGGGCCTAATCGCAGCACCGACCACCAGGACGTCTTCGCAGCTTTCCTCCTAGCGTCTGCACACTCTGACTAACTCCGCCCCCAGCAGCAGTATTTATAGGGGATCTTGCCTAAAGTCAGCAAGTGGTGCTCCCCCTACTGTGCCGGGGTGGAAGGTGTTGTATGAAGTAGATACCTGCTGTGGAAACCCAGCTGTGCATTAGAGAAGTCTGCGGCTACCTGCGTGAGCAGGGCGCCACAGATCTTTATATCCATTGTTATGTGATCTAATAAATAAACAAAAACATTGCAAATCCCTCTCTGAAGCCGCAGTTTACATATTCAATTTCCCAGAGAAGAGTTGTGACTCACCCAGGGGTCTATGGGAACTCTGAACCCGGGTGTGGAGTTGGAGGGATGTCACTGTTGGCCCGCCCGGACCCGTAGCCCTGGTGGTTGGCCCAAAAATTGGGGGTAATGTAGAAAGGGAATAAAAATAAAAGAAAAATAAAAGTTTGTTGTGACGCCACCTGCAGATCCTGGTGATGATCACCAGCGCCGCTGTCAGACCGCCGGAGATGATGGTATTGCAGCTTGGGTGGTGTGGCTCCCTGCAGGTGGAGCCGGGTCCCTGGGGCAGGGTAGCACTACACTTGTTACCGTGGTGCTGGTTGTGGTTATCGCAGCTGCGCAGCAGTTTGTGTAGAAGGGAGACACGGAAGCCTTGTGACTCTATACTGGTACTTTACTGGAGCCGGTTCAGATGGCACTTCAGGTTACAGTTTGCACAGTCTTTGAATGGGTAGCTGGCCGGGTAGTCACTAAGGAGGGTAAAGTCTCTTTGAGGCTCCCGTAGTATACCTTCTCTTGTCTATCCTACGTCCTGCTGCCTTTCCTTGCGCTGTCCTGCACAGCCCGCTTGTCTACCAGGCCCGTTGGGTGCTATGAGGTACCCTTTTTCTCTCTAAAGGACTCGACCCGGTTTGGGTGATCCTGGTGGGGCTGCACGTTCTGGACGGGGTTCTCGGGGTTGCTAAACTAACCTGCGTCTGTCCGGTGTCGATGGCTCAGGGGTGAACTCGCCTGTACCGTTCCTCGGAACCAGCTCTCCGTTGGTGGACTAGGATTCCCCCGGACTCTGGACGGTCCGGCTCAGGGTTTCCTCTTTCTTTTCCTGGGACGCCCTTTTCTCTCTCAGGTGCCCTCCCTGGGAGACCCCTCTCCCTTAGGCTCCCCCTTGCTTGGCTCCTCAGTATGGACTAGATCCAACTATGTGACTCCCTGAATCTCCTAACTCCGCCCACCGGGACTGGATTCTCTGTTAACCCTATCCTCCCTGGCTCTAGAGTGTGTGAGTGCTGGGATGGGAGCCTCATCTCAATTTTACACTCCCCTGCGATAGGAATACTTCACACTCTATTGTGGGTGCAGTACCCCTACTGTGGTGCACTGACCAGTGTGGCGCCACAGTTGCATGGCCAATAATTCTCCTGACACCGATGAGTCTTCTTACACCGATGAGTCTCTTTACGACGATGAATCTCCTTAAACCAAAAAGTCTCCTGACACTTATGAGTCTCCTTACACCAATGAGTCTCCTTACACCGATAAGTCTCTCGACATTGATAAGTCTCTCGACATCGATAAGTCTCTTTACACCAATGAGTCTCCTGACAGCAATGAGTCTCCTGACACTGATAAGTCTCCTGACACTTGTGAGTCTCCTGACACAGGTGAGTCTCCTTAGGGCCCCTTTACACACGGCTACATTTCTAGGGTGGCTACAGGTAACTTACTGGTTGCAGTGAAATCATGGAGACAAGGTTCTATCTTGTTGCTGTGTACAAATGGAATCATCTCTCCATGATTTCACTGCAGCCAGTAAGTTACCTGTAGCCACCCTAGAAATGTAGCCGTGTGTAAAGGGGCCCTTACACCGATAAGTCTCATTACACCAATGAGTCTCCTGACACTGATGAGTCTCCTTACTCCGATGAATCTCCTTACACCAATAAGTCTCCTGAAACAGGTGAGTCTCCTTACACCGATAAGTCTCATTACACCAATGAGTCTCCTTACACCGATAAGTCTCCTGACATCAATGAGTCTTCTTACGCTAATGAGTCTCCTGACCTCAATGAGTATTCTTACGCCAATGAGTCTCCTTACATCAATGAGTCTCCTGACACTGATGAATCTCTTGATACCGATAAGTCACCTTATACCGATGAGTCTCCTTACACTGATAAGTCTCCTGACAACAGTGAGTCTCCTTACACCGATGAGTCTCCTGACACCAATAAGTCTCCTTACACCGATGAGTATCCGTACACCAATATGTTTCTTTACACCCATGAGTATCCTTACACTGATAAGTCTCCTTACACCGATGAATCTTCTTACACTGATGAGTCTCCTTATACTGATGACTCTTATTACATCGATGAGTCTCCTTACGATGATGAGTCTCCTTACGACAATGAGTCTCCTTACACCGATAAGTCTCCTGACATCAATGAGTCTTCTTACGCTAATGAGTCTCCTGACCTCAATGAGTATTCTTACACCAATGAGTCTCCTTACACCGATGAGTCTCCTGACACCAGTGAGTCTCCTTACACCGATGAGTCTCCTGACACCAGTGAGTCTCCTTACACCGATGAGTCTCCTGACACTGATGAATCTCTTGATACCAATAAGTCACCTTATACCGATGAGTCTCCTTACACTGATAAGTCTCCTGACACCAGTGAGTCTCCTTACACCGATGAGTCTCCTGACACCAATAAGTCTCCTTACACCGATGAGTATCCTTACACCAATAAGTCTCTTTACACCCATGAGTATCCTTGCACTGATAAGTCTCCTTACACCGATGAATCTTCTTACACTGATGAGTCTCCTTATACTGATGAGTCTTCTTACATCGATGAGTCTCCTTACGATGATGAGTCTCCTTACGACAATGAGTCTCCTGACGCCGATGAGTCTCCTTACACCGATGAGTCTCCTGACTTCGATGAGTCAGTCTCCTTACACCGATAAGTCTACTTACACTGATGACTCTCCTTATGACGACAAGTCTCCTTACACCAATGAGTCTCCTTACACCAATAAGTCTCCTTACACCAATGAGTCTCCTGACACCAATGAGTCTCCTGACACCGATAAGTCTTCTGACACAGATGTGTCTCCTGTCACTAATGAGTCTCCTGACACTGGTGTCTCCTGTCACCGATGAGTTTACTTATGCTGATTTATCTTCTTACGCCGATCAGCCTTCTTACACGGATAAGTCTCCTTACGCCAATTAATCTTCTTACACCGATGAGTCTCCTTACACCGATGAGTCTCCATACACTGATGAGTCTCCTTACACCGATGAGTCCCCTTATACAGATGAGTCTCCTGACACCAATATGTCTCCTAACACTGATGAGTCTCCTTACAATAATGAGTCTCCTGACACCGATAAGTCTCCTTACACCGATGAGTCTCCTTATACCGATAAGTCTCCTAACACCGATATGTCTTCTTACACCAATGTGTCTCCTTACATCAATGAGTCTCCTAACACTGATGAGTCTCCTAACACCGATGAATCTCCTGACACCAATAAGTCTCCTAATACTGATGAGTCTCCTTACAACAATGAGTCTCCTTACACCGATGAATCTCCTTGCACCGATAAGTCTCCTAACACCGATATGTCTTCTTACACCAATGTGTCTCCTTACACAAATGAGTCTCCTAACACTGATGAGTCTCCTTACACCGATGAATCTCCTGACACCAATAAGTCTCCTAACACTGATGAGTCTCCTTACACTGATGAATCTCCTGTCACCAATAAGTCTGCTAACACTGATGAGTCACCTTACACCGATGAATCTCCTGACACCAATAAGTCTGCTAACACTGATGAGTCTCCTTACACAGATGAATCTCCTGACACCAATAAGTCTCCTAACACTGATGAGTCTCCTTACACCGATGAATCTCCTGACACCAATAAGTCTGCTAACACTGATGAGTCACCTTACACTGATGAATCTCCTGACACCAATAAGTCTCCTAACACTGATGAGTCTCCTTACACCGATGAATCTCCTGACACCAATAAGTCTCCTAACACTGATGAGTCTCCTTACACCGATGAATCTCCTGACACCAATAAGTCTGCTAACACTGATGAGTCTCCTTACGCCGATGAATCTCCTGACACCAATAAGTCTGCTAACACTGATGAGTCACCTTACACTGATGAATCTCCTGACACCAATAAGTCTCCTAACACTGATGAGTCTCCTAACACTGATGAGTCTCCTTACACAGATGAATCTCCTGACTCCAATAAGTCTCCTAACACTGATGAGTCTCCTTACACCGATGAATCTCCTGACACCAATAAGTCTGCTAACACTGATGAGTCACCTTACACTGATGAATCTCCTGACACCAATAAGTCTCCTAACACTGATGAGTCTCCTTACACCGATGAATCTCCTGACACCAATAAGTCTCCTAACACTGATGAGTCTCCTTACACCAATGAGTCTCCTGACACCGATGAGTCTCCTTACACCAATGAGTCTCCTAACACTGATGAGTCTCCTGACACCAATACGTCTCCTAACACTGATGAGTCTCCTTACGCCGATGAATCTCCTTACACCAATAAGTCTCCTGACGCCGATGAATCTCCTCACACCAATAAGTCTCCTGACACCGATGAATCTCCTTACACCAATAAGTCTCCTGACACCGATGAATCTCCTCACACCAATAAGTCTCCTGACACCGATGAGTCTCCTTACACCAATAAGTCTCCTAACACTGATGAGTCTCCTTACCCCGATGAATCTCCTTACACCCACATAAGTCTCCTGACACCGATGAGTCTCCTTACACTTTTCACAAAGAGAGATATGAGACTCAAGTGGATATTACCCATCTGCCTTTTTGCACCCACATATTAGAAAAGTAAAAAAATGGATCTTTAATGAATGTTCATAACACAGGCAGGAGGCCACTTTCCTTTGTCTGCCTGTATGTCTGCTCAGCTTTTATCCTTCCCAGCTCCCATCCTCCTTGTTCCTCGCTCACCTCCACCCCCACCTTGGCCTCTCAGTGTCTACTTAGTGGATCTTTCTTTGTTTTTGTCTGGATTTCCCTCCATTTGCTGATCCAGCTGGTGATTAGTGTCATGACCATGTCCTACCTGCAGCTTAGGGTCTCAGGTCCCATTCGCACAATGCATATTTCATCATGTATTTGGTGCGGATCCGCACTAAGTTTGCAGCAGCGTGTTTTCCCATCCAAGTCTATGGGATACCTGAAGTCCTGTCCACATCCCGTGTTCTTTTTCTGCACCAAATCTGCTGCGTATTTGCAGAAAAATCTGCAGAATGTCAATTCTTGCTGCGGATTTTGTTGCATTTTTCACCCATAGACCCTCATGTTAGCTCAAAATACGCATCAGTGTTTGCACCATGGGTACCGTATGCGTTGCTCATTTTGAGCCATTTACATCTGCAGCTGATAGTGTTGAGGGAGAGAGCAGGATTTCACATATTTTTTTTCTCTTTCTTTTTTTATCAAAGTATCCAATCTTTATTGAAATAGACACAAAGCCCTTACACATGTGCACCAAATCAGCCCCAAAAATGTGGCACCCCAGTGGTCCGGTTGCCACAGTGGCATTGCCTCCCTCACAGGGGAGATGTCATGCCTGGAAGCAGGAGGAGGTCCCCACGCTAGGTAGGTATCACCCAGCATGTAGCACAATTCTTGACTCCAGGCCAGAAGGGGGAGCTCTAGAACCTGACTTCAGGGGAGCTGCCCTGATTCTGGTCAGGAGGAGGGGGGAGGGAGAGGACGTAGAGGAGTGCTCTGGGGAGTGGAGCTGCGAGAGAGCTCACCCCGAAGAAAAGCGCTAGCGAAAGGATGCCAGAGTTATTGGTTGTGTGGGTGCTGTACGCCCCGACAGCCGAATCTGGAGGGCAGGAGGCTGCAAGTCTCCTGGCTGCACCAAACACCCGGCAGCACAACAGCATGCCAGAGTGTGGAACCGTCACCAGTGCAGCGGTACCTGTAATCAGCTCGACCTGCCTGCCATATGGATGAGGAACCATCCCGCAGGAAGAGGGCATAGTAATAAGTAGCAGGGATCTAAAAACTAGAGTGCAGAAGGAAGGCCTCCGAACCCACCTGGTGAGGTGGATCCCCAATTGCTTCCAGGCTGTCCGGACTTCATGTACCACCTGCAACCAGTGCCCTGGACTGCACCATCACCTGCCAAGTGAAGGTAACAGAAAGTGCTCCCTTCTGTGTCCTCTGCTCATATTCTGCACCCTCTGTCCTGCGCCCCAATGATCACGACCATCCTATTAGACTGTTCCATCTACCCTGGGGCCCCGCTCCACCTGTGTGGAGCGATATCATCCCGGCTGCATCACTATCTGCCCCGCCGGTCCCAATCTGCAGCGCCAGCCATCCCTGGCTGAACACCACAGGTGGCGTCACAAATATCCCCTGTAAATATCCCCTTTACCAGGGGCGTAACTACCACAGGTGCAGGGTTGCGATCGCACCCGGGCCCTGCAGCCTAGGGGGCCCCAAAAGTCCCTTTGGCCTATAGAAAAAGACTAATACTAGTAAAGATTTGCAATAATTGGGGGCCCCGTTGGAGCTTTCGCATCGGGGCCCCTGGGCCTGAAGTTACGCCTCTGCCCTTTACTGCACGCCCAGGGTCCCCGATCATCGTGATCTCCCAAAGAACTGACCGGCCCGGTCCCGAGTGTCCCACGGCCCTGGTGGGCGTCGCAAACACACATCAAAAACACAGCGTGCAGACTGTGATGGGTTTGGTGCATTTTCTGACACAAGATGCAGATTTTGGAAGTCAAACCTCTGCGCCACAAATTCTGCGTGCAAACGGGCCCTAAGGCCTTGTGCACACGGTGCATTTTTGATGCATCACTATCTGCCCCGGCGGTCCCAATCTGCAGCATCGGCCATCCCTGGCTGAACACCACAGGTGGCGTCACGAATATCCCCTGTAAATATCCCCTTTACTGCACGCCCAGGGTTTTCATGCTTGCTGCCTTTATACCCATTGACTCCATTTCCAATAGTTTTTTTGATAATCCTTTCTCATACACAGCACCATGGAATCAATAGTGCTCTATAAATAAATAACAATAATAATAATTCTGAATAAGAGTGCATTTCGCTCAGTAAATCAGCCCCATTGTGTCACGTTCTGCACCTGCTCTCGTTACTATTAAAAAAACAATAAAATAATAAAATAAAGGAGGTCTCCATTTGAGATTAGTATCAGGAGAAATCCAAATGTAATAGGTGAAATGATTCATCCATTGTTTTCTATGGATCGCTGACTCTGCAAAATGAAGCCCTCATCTGTGCCAGCGCCTCCAACAATGAGAGCGGCGGGCGAGCGCGGGAGAGGCGGCGGATCAGTGCATGTGCGTGCGCTAAATCAATCAATCCGGGCAATCAGCAGCCCCGGATAAAAGCCTTGGGTTACAGGTTGATTTTCACCAGTGTCATCGAAAGGCGCATGGTCTGGTGGAGATCTGGAACTTTGCACGATCCTACGGTGCAAAACGCGGAATAACATAGTCACCAGTGATGGAAGCTTTCACTGCCAGAGAAAGTCACCGGCCCGGAACCAGGTCATGTCGAAGGAAGCCGCCAAGCACAATGATCCAGGCGGATATTGGATTTCACTCCTTCTTTCTTCACTTTTATTCATCCAAAATGTTCTAAGGCTGCTTTCACACTGGCATTGTTTGTAAATACGGGAGAATTTGGGTAAAGATTGCACCCCCCCCGTATTCCCCCAGATTCCCCCGCAATGGTGCAACTGTATGCACCTGCACTGGTATTATCACTGATCTGGGCTCATCAGTTTCCGACAGATCCAGGGATAAATGACACGGCCCCTAGGGGGCGTGTCATTTGGAACTGCATTCAGGGCATGCACAGTTGCAAAATCTGGATACGAGTAACATACAGCCCAATCTTAGTTCATCCTGCATTGTCCTGGATCCAGGTTACATAGAGCCCAATGTTAATTCATCCTGCATTATCCTGGATCCAGGTTACATAGAGCCCGATGTTAATTCATCCTGCATTGTCCTGGATCCAGGTTACATAGAGCCCGATGTTAATTTATCCTGTATTGCCCTGGATCCAGGTTACACAGAGCCCGATGTTAATTCATCCTGCATTGTCCTGGATCCAGGTTACACAGAACCCGATGTTAATTCATCCTGCATTGTCCTGGATCCAGGTTACATAGAGCCCGATGTTAATTCATCCTGCATTATCCTGGATCCAGGTTACATAGAGCCCGATGTTAATTAATCCTGCATTGTCCTGGATCCAGGTTACACAGAGCCCGATGTTAATTCATCCTGCATTGTCCTGGATCCAGGTTACATAGAGCCCGATATTAATTCTACCTGTATTGTCCTGGATCCGGGTTACATAGAGTCCGATGTTAATTCATCCTGGATTGCCCCTGATCCGGGTTACATAGAGCCCAATGTTAATTCATCCTGGATTACCCCTGACCCGGGTTACATAGAGCCCAATGTTAATTCATCCTGCATTGCCCCTGATCTGGGATACATTGAGCCCGATGTTAATTTATCCTGCATTGCCCCTGATCCGGGATACATTGAGCCCGATGTTAATTCATCCTGCAATGTCCCGGATCTGGTTTACATAGAGCCCGATGTTAATTCATTCTGCATTGCCCCTGATCCGGGATACATTGAGTCCGATGTTAATGCATTCTGCATTGCCCCTGATCCGGGATACATTGAGCCCGATGTTAATTCATCCTGGATTGCCCCTGATCCGGGTTACATAGAGCCCAATGTTAATTCATCCTGTATTGTCCTGGATCCGGGTTACATAGAGCCCGATGTTAATTCATCCTGCATTGTCCTGGATTCAGGTTACACAGAGCCCGATGTTAATTCATCCTGCATTGTCCTGGATCCAGGTTACATAGAGCCCGATGTTAATTCATCCTGCATTGTCCTGGATCCAGGTTACATAGAGCCCGATGTTAATTCATCCTGCATTGTCCTGGATCCAGGTTACTCAGAGCCCAATGTTAATTCATCCTGCATTGTCCTGGATCCGGGTTACATAGAGCCCGATGTTAATTCATCCTGCATTGCCCCTGATCTGGGATACATTGAGCCCGATGTTAATTCATCCTGCAATGTCCCTGATCCGGGTTACATAGAGCCCGATGTTAATTCATCCTGCATTGCCCCTGATCCGGGATACATTGAGCCCGATGTTAATTCATCCTGTATTGCCCCTGATCCGGGATACATTGAGCCCGATGTTAATTCATCCTGGATTGCCCCTGATCCGGGATACATTGAGCACGATGTTAATTCATTCTGCATTGCCCCTGATCCGGGATACATTGAGCCCGATGTTAATTCATCCTGGATTGCCCCTGATCCGGGATACATTGAGCACGATGTTAATTCATTCTGCATTGCCCCTGATCCGGGATACATTGAGCCCGATGTTAATTCATCCTTCATTGCCCCTGATCCGGGATACATTGAGCCCGATGTTAATTCATCCTGCATTGCCCCTGATCCGGGATACATTGAGCCCGATGTTAATTCATCCTGGATTGCCCCTGATCCGGGATACATTGAGCACGATGTTAATTCATTCTGCATTGCCCCTGATCCGGGATACATTGAGCCCGATGTTAATTCATCCTGCATTGCCCCTGATCCGGGATACATTGAGCCCGATGTTAATTCATCCTGGATTGCCACTGATCCGGGTGGTCACGGTTTTTGACATGGTGATCAAACTTGCACCAAGTTGCATTTTTGGTCTCGGTGGAAAAATTGTGACCACCCAGATCAGGGAATAAAAGTGCAAAAGTGGATGCACCCGCAAGTCAATTGAAAAACAATAGGGCCGATAATGGATTCGGGTGCATTCAGTTTCAGCCAGATTCACACGGATGGCAGAAAACACCAGTGTGAAACCAGCCTAAGGCTGTGGTCACACATAGAAGTCCGTTTTTGGAAGTGATTTCCATGATCAATCCGTTTTTTTTTTTGGGTGCTTTTTGAGCCTCCTGCACCCCTGAATGTTTTTGGACTCAGTCATTATTTGACCAAAATTCTCAAAAAAACTGATCCGTTTTTCCATAGGGCCCATGTTAAAATTTTTTATTTTTTTTTAAACGGACTCCAAAAACGTACATAGCAATGTTTTTAGGTGCAGAAAAAAATGGACAGGGTGTTTATTACATCCAATCCGTTTTTCTATCAGTTTATGGACTTAGAAAAAAAAATTGCCAAAAACGGACCAAGGGCTTATGTGTGACCCCAGCCTAAGAGCGTACAGTCACATCAACACAGGAATACTGCGGTTTTTGCAAATGAAAAATTTGCAGGGGACAAACCGGAAAGTCCATGGGGGTGACATCTGACCAAATCTAGTTCACCAAATCTTAAGTTATGTTCACACGCTGCGTTTTTCTGCAGACAGAACCTGCTGTCTTTGCAGTAAGGCCACATGCACACGCTGCGTTTTTGATCAGTTTTTTTGTGCTGCATTTTTGTAGAAATTTCAGCAGCAAAACTGGATCCGTTTTTGGAAAACAGACCCAAAATGTATTGTATTTTTGACGCGTAGTTGCTACTTTTTCCATTATAATGGAGTCAGTGGAGAAAACGGATCACTAATTGACGCTCACTCTTTTTCTGGATGCGTTTTCTGCACCAAAAACAGACCAGTAAAAAACGCAGCGTCTGAACAGCATTTCTGAAAATTCATTCATCACAGGAAGTGATCCGACTTTCAGGACCTGAATAGATGTGGGTGGATTGCAGATCGGAGATTCACCGGCTCCTGTTAACTAGTTAGATTGCGCTGTCAAACTCTGACAGCTCCATTTAACATGTGGAGAAAAAAAAAGACAAGGAGCGCACATGAGCCGGACCTGGTGGTCTAGGGGGTTAATTGCAAGCCAAATGGTGACTCACCTATAGGTGTTGTGCACCCCAGCACAACCCCGGTTAGATCGTAGAGGTGAGATTCGGCATGGAGAGCAGGGAGCCTCGGATCACAGCGCTGATCGGCATTGTCCGGTGGTGCCGGTCAGCTCAATCTAACATGGATCGCACCATTCCACACTCGATTTGGCAGCCCTGTCACATGATTGCGGGGCACCGTTGGGTTGTCTTGATAGCGAGGGGTCAGATGATGACTCATGACACTGCCATGACTCACTTTCTCCCGTCATTCACTGGAGATGATAATTTGGTGCTGTGCATCATCACGGCTCTGTACTGCAGGAGCAATCAGACTGCGTCATCTGCGGTGCCTAGTCCGGAGCACTTTCCATCAGGAGTCGCTTCAAAGAAACAACTTGTACTTTGTGTTTCCCACCAAGTGTTTTGTTTTAATAAATTGAAACTGGAAAAAATATAAAATCCGGAACGTGTGAACAGCAACAGTGTTTTTTATACAACACAACGCACTGAACTACAGTCAGTGAGGTCCAGGGAGATTAGCTACAGTGCCATGGGTTGTAAACTTCTTGATTATGTCGTGCACAGTGGACAAAGGAACATCAATCTCTCTAGAGTTGGACTTGTAACCTTGAGATTGTTGCAACAACTTTGGTTGACAGTTCTCTTTTCCTTCTGTTCTCCATGCTTAGTGCGGCACACACAGACACACAATGCAAAGATCGAGTCGACTTCTCCCTTTCTCTCTGGTTTCAGGTGTGATTTTCATATTGCCCACATTGTTACTTCCGCAGGTGAGTGTGAGCGAGCATCACATGCTGGAAACAAGGTTGTTTACCCACATCTTTGGAATGGCGCCAACAATATTGTCCTGCCTATTTTGGGGGAGTTGTGTAATATTTTGTCCAATTTCCTTTCTTTTCTCTGTATTTTGTGTTATTATGATACAAAGGAAATACACATGTGTATAACAAAACATGGGGAATTGTAATCATTTTCTGATAGAAATACTTTATTTTCTGGAACAACTTCAAGGGCGCCAATACTTTCGGCCATGATTTTATATTATATACTGAGTTACAGAAAGGAAACTGCACAGCAAAAGCGTCTCCATTCATCTGATATGGAATCTCAGTACTGGCAACAATTCTCTCTCTCTCTGGTTGACCTCTCCGCCACCACTCTCTGTTTGTCCTACCCGCCCCCACTCTCTCTGTTAGACTTCTCTTCCCCTTCTCTCTCTGTTCTATCTCCCCTCCCCCCACTCTCTTTCTGTTCAACCTCCCCTCCCCTCACTCGCTCTCTATTCGATGTCCCCGCCCCTCACTCACTTTATTTGATGTTGTTTCCCCCTCTCTCTGTTCGACATCCTTTCCCCCTCTCTCTCTCTGTTCAACCTCCCTGCCCCTTCTCTCTGTTTGTCCTCCTCTCCTCCATGTTCTGTCTCTCTGTTCAACCTCCCTTCCCCCCACTCTCTTTCTGTTCAACCTCCCTGCCCCCTCTCTGTCCGTCCTCCCCTCCCCCACTCTCTTTCTGTTCAACCTCCATGCCCCCCACTCTCTGTTCAGCCTCCCCTCCCCCACACTCTCTGTTTAACCTCCCTGCCTCCTCTCTGTTCATCCTCCCCTCCTCCACTCTTTGTTCACCCTCCCCTCCCCAAATCTGTCTCTCTGTTTAACTTCCCTATCCCCCCACTCTCTCTCTGTTCAATCTTCCTGCCCCCTCTTTCTGTTCAACCTCTCCTCCCCCACTCTCTCTCTTCTGCCTCCCTACCACCCTCTCTGTACAACATCCCTGTCGCCTCTCTGCTTGACGTCCCTGCCACCCACTCTTTATCTGTTCAACATCCCCTCCCCCACTCTCTCTCTGTTCAACCTCACTTCACCCGACTCTCTCTTTGTTCAACATCCTCGCCACACACTCTCTTTGTTCGACCTATCTACCTCCCACTCTCTCTATATATTAGTCCTCTGCTACCCCCATTTTCTCTGTTTGACCTCACTGCTCCCCACTCTCTCTGTACGACATCCCCACCCCCTTTATCTCTGTTCTCTATTCAACCTCACTTCCCCCGATTTTCTCTCTGTTCGACGTCCCCGCCCCCCACTCACTTTCTTTGATGTTTCTTCCCCCTCTCTCTGTTCGACATCCTTTCCCCTTATCTCTCTATGCTCAACCTTCACTCCCCCACTCTCTCTCTTCGTTCAACCTTACTGCCCCCTCTCTCTGTTCGTCCTTTTCTCCTCCACTTTCTGTCTCTCTGTTCAACCTCCCCTCCCCCTACTCTTTCTGTTCAACCTCCCTGCCCCCTCTCTGCTCAACCTCCCCTCCTCCACTCTCTGTCTCTCTGTTCGACATCCCCTCCCCCTCTCTCTCTCTGTTCGACCTCCCCCACTCTCTTTCTGTTCAACCTCCTTGCCCCCCACTCTGTTCAACCTCCCTCCCCCACTCTCTCTATTTAACCTCCCTGTCCCCTCTCTCTGTTCATCCTCCCCTCCTCCACTCATTGTTCGACCTACCCTCCACACCCCCACTCTCTCTCTGTTCAACTTCCCCTCCCCCCACTCTGTCTCTTTTCAACCTCCCCTCCCCCCTCCTCTCGGTTCAACCTTCCCTCCCCCCACTCTCTTTCTATTCAACCACCCTTACCCTACTCTCTCTCTGTCTAACCTCCCTGCCCCCAGTCTCTCTCTGTTCAATCTTCCTGCCCCCTTTTTCTGTTCGACCTCCCCTCCCCCACTCTCTCTATTCTGCCTCCCCACCACCCACTCTCTCTGTACGACATCCCTGCCCCCTCTCTCTGTTTGATGTCCCTGTCCCCACTCTCTATCTGTTCAACATCACCTCCCCCCACTCTCTCTCTGTTCAACCTCACTTCCCCCGACTCTCTCTCTGTTCGACATCCTTGCCACCCACTCTCTTTGTTCGACCCATCTACCTCCCACTCTCTCTCTATGTTAGCCCTCTGCGCCCCCCATTTTCTCTGTTTGACCTCACTGCTCCCCACTCTCTCTGTAAGACGTCGCTGCCCCCTTTATCTCTGTTCCACCTCCCCACCCCCACTCTCTCTCTGTTCAACCTCCCCTCACCCCCACTCAGTCTCTGTTCAATCTCCCTCTCCCCAATCTCTCTGTTCGAAGTCCCCACTCTCTTTGTTTGATCTCCCTGCCTCCCACTCTGTTCGTCCTCTGCACCCCCCCACTTTGTCTCTGTCTAAACTCTCTGCCCCCCACTGTTTGTACAATGTCCCTGCCCCCTTTATCTCTGTTCAACCTCCCCACCCCCACTCTCTCTGTTCAACCTCCACTCCCCCCCACTCTGTCTCTGTTCAACCTCCCCTCTCCCCACTCTCTCTGCTCGACGTCCCTGCTCCCACTCTCTTTGATCTCCCTGCCTCCCACTTTCTCCCACTGTTCGTCCTCTACACCTACCACTTTCTCTCCGTTCAACCTCCCTGTCCCCTCTCTATCCTTTCTGCCTCCCCACCCCCATTCCCTCTCTACTCAACCCTCCGCCCCTACTCTCTCTCTGTTTGCCCTTCCCCCACACGCTCTCTGTATATTCGCCCTCCCCGTCCCCACTCCCTCTGTGCTCGACATCTTAGCCCCCCCACTCCCTGTTTGATCTCCTACTCCCCCACTCTACCTCTCTGTTCGACCTCCCCAACCCCACACTATCTTTACACCAACCACAGCACTCCTATCTCTGTTATTTAACCATTTTTGCTGCTGACACACGTGTGCACTGGGTTCTATAGGCGGTTTGCTGTTGGGGTAATCATTTTGGGTCATTTTTACTGAACATTGTAGAAACAAACCTTCACAATCTGTAGGAAGTGCATTTTTTTACCCATTTCACCGCATTTGGGCTTATTTTTCTGGTTTCCGATACATTGAGACGGAAAATAAATGGGGTCATTGAAAACTACAAGTCGTCCTGTAAAGAACGAGCCGTCACATGTCTGTGTGGACGGAAAAATGGATGAGTTATGGCAAAAATGAGCTGCGGTGAGGAGTTAAAGGGGTTAAAGGGGCTCTCCTTCCCCGGTGGGGCTCCTCCGGATTAGTGACCCCTCGTGTCCTCCACACAGTCCGGAGCCGGATCAGCTGCTCTGGAGTCTGCACACTCAGGCAATCCTCTGTAATTCCTCCTGGAAATGAACATGAAGGAATGAATGGCGGCGTGGGCGTTCCCATTCCCTTTGTTTACAGGGTATGTCCTGACACTGAGCTGTGATTGGCCAGCGTTGGAAGAAGCAAGGTCACGCCCACCCCCGTGTGTTTCCCGCAGGATCGCTCAGCCGCCGGCCACGCCCCCTCGCAGGCTCCGCCCCCACACGCGCAGTGATTTACACTCTGCTGTCACAGTATCTTCAGATTTACGAGCGCCTCGGCCCCGCCCCTGCAGTAGACACGCCCCCGGCTCACACACGTGGTTAGATCGGTTCACACATTGACGTCACGCAGCGACGTCAGGAGGCGTGGCCCAGAGGCGTGTCCTCCCCGGCTGTGCCGGCCTCCAACTGAATGTATTAGCATATGATTAGCATGTGATTATCGCCGAGCAGAGGCTGCAGAGTGAAGCAGGTGCCGAACATGGCGAGTCAGCCCGGAGCCGCTCTCCGCCTCCTCCTCCTGATCAGCGGGCTGAGAGCCGGACTGCTGCAGCAAGGTACCGGGGAGCGGAGCACCGGGGAGGAGAGGCGGGGGGCAGGGGACCGGGGGAAGGGGGCAGAGAGCGGCCGAGACACAGGGAACGGCGGGAGACGAGGAACACTGGAGGAAGGAAGAGAGGGACTGCGGGAGCCGGAGGAGAGAGGCTGGAGGGAAGGGAGGCTGGAGAGGGGGGAAGAGGGGACAAGGAGGCTGGAGAGGGGGAAGAGGGGGACAAGGGAGGCTGGAGAGGGGACAAGGGGGAGGGAAGGGGGGACAATGGGGTGCATGGTGGAGGGGAGAGGGGTACAAGGGGGTGAATGGTGAGGGGTACAAGGGAGAGGAAAGAGGGGTACAAGGGGGGTGCATGGTGGATACAGGGGTACAAGGGGAGAGGAAAGAGGGGTACAAGGGGGGTGCATGGTGGATACAGGGGTACAAGGGGAGAGGAAAGAGGGGTACAAGGGGGTGCATGGTGGATACAGGGGTACATGCAAGGGGTGCATGGTGGAGAAAGGGGGGTGCTTGGTGGGGAAAGGGGGGTACATGGAGGGGGTGCATGGTGGATACAGGGGTACATGGAGGGGTTGCATGGTGGAGAAAGGGGGGTACAGTAAGGGTTACATGGTGGTGAAAGGTGGGTACATGGAGGGGGTGCATGGTGGAGAAAGGGGGGTACATGGAGGGGGTGCATGGTGGAGAAAGGGGGTACATGGAGGAGGTGCATGGTGGAGAAAGGGGGGTACATGGAGGAGGTGCATGGTGGAGAAAGGGGGTGCTTGGTGGAGAAAGGGGGGTACATGGAGGGGGTGCATGGTGAAGAAAGGGGGTACATGGAGGGGGTGCATGGTGGATACAGGGGTACATGCAAGGGGTGCATGGTGGAGAAAGGGGGTACATGGAGGGGGTGCTTGATGGAGAAAGGGGGGTACATGGAGGGGGTGCTTGATGGAGAAAGGGGGGTACATGGAGGGGGTGCTTGATGGAGAAAGGGGGGTACATGGATGGGGTGCATGGTGGAGAAAGGGGGGTACATGGAGGGGGTGCATGGTGGATAATGGGGAGAGGGAAAGAGGGTGGATGGTGGTGAAAGTTGAGGGGAGGGGGTTCATGGAGAAAAGGGGTTGCATGGTGGAGGAGGACACATATTGTGGGAGAGAGCAAAGTGCATGGTGGAGAGGACAGTGGATACATGATGGAGAGATGATTATACAGGAGATTGTGGTAAAGTAAATGCAGAGAGGGGGCAACAGATGGAGGGGCGCAGGACGTGATGTGCGAGGGCTGTGGAGGTCACCAGTGATCAGGACTCTGCCTAATTTATGTATGGGGGATATTATTTGGGATATCACAACCTGAACTCTCATGATGATAAATAGTAATGGAGTGTGTGTGGGGGGGGGGGTGAGAGATGAGGGGGCATAGAGGCTGAGGGAAGGATGATGGGGATGGTGGTCAGAGGGAAGGATGATGGGGGTGATGGTCAGAGGGAAGGATGATGGGGGTGGTGGTCAGAGGGAAGGATGATGGGGGTGGTGGTCAGAGGGAAGGATGATGGGGGTGATGGTCAGAGGGAAGGATGATGGGGCTGATGGTCAGGGAGAAGAGCTCACATGAAAGAGATGGAAGGATCAGGGAGATGAGAGGGAAGAAGATGAAAGGAGAAGAACAAAAGGGAAAGAAGGAAGGGAGGGAAAGCGGTAGCCGGAGGGCGAGCTGGTGCAGGAGGACGCCTGGCAGTGCTGTCCACCATGAGTGACCCCGGCTTGTGGGCGCCCACTTGTTGCAGGCGGTGGCAGCCCTCTGGTGGGGACGGCGCTGTGTGTTGGGTTCTGTGTAGTTTGGGGGTTTTGCTTTTTGGGGTCTCTGTGGTCACATTCTTTGGTGTTTTTGGGACATTGTATCCTCTTCTATATAGCAGTGATGGAGGGAGGATAAATCACTGCGTAGCGCCATGTACAGTGGATGACTGTACTCAGCTCTGCATAGGGGGGGGACTTATGGCGTATGTGCTTGTGCATACACTACACATATATAATATTTCCCCCTCTTTTGCCTTATGCATCATCTCATACCCTCAATGCTACACCTGGAGCTGATGATGGTGCCATGTTTCGGGTGTTGGGTGCCTCATTGTGGCTTTATTTACTTTTAAGCTTTAAGTGTGATTGATCTCAGGCTGGTGTGTGTGACCCCCCCCCCCCCCCCCCCTCCCCCCACCCTTTCCTTTGCTCTCTGGGGGCACTGAGTGTAAATGGGGAGGTGTGGATCCAGCAGGGGGGCTGCTTTTCCTTTTTTTTTTTTTTAGGGTGGGGGTGGGTAATGGATGTGCAGGATTAAATCCCAGTATCTTTTCATTCCAGTCTGTGGGTTGTTTTGTTAGTGCATCTGTTCATGTCTGAGATGAACCCACCCCCCCCCCCCCCCCCTCTGCTGCTCTTCCAGTTGTGTTTCCGCAGTCTGACTCCCCTCTTTTTCGATCCTTGTGTAACGTGTACGGTAACGTGTCTGCAGAGCCGCTCACTCCGGCTCCTCTCCGCGGTCCGGGTTGCGTTTTGGCTTTTCGCTTTCCTCCAGTTTTCGCCTCAACGGATGGGAAAAGTGTCCCCGGCGTCCACACGAAGATAGCGGGAAGAGACGTCCCTGCTCACGATGGACCGCCACATCTTTTTTATTATTTTTCCTTGGGTTCTTTGGAGATTGAAGCTGCAACTGTTCTGGCACCGCTCCGAATCAAGAGGGCAGTGTTTGCATTCGGAGAACAAATACAGAGGAAATTCTTCTCTCCCGGCTCCATGTCCATCACACACATGCGCTCCCTGCAAAGCCTGTGCCCAACCTTTAGCCATTACTGGATAGAAAAAAAAAATACAATTCCCCCCACCCATCATGCAGTATTATTCTCCTGGACCCGCTAAATCCAGAAAATATTGCCAGTGTGCACAGAGACGTGGCCATAAAGCAGGCGCTCACCTGGACCGGACATGTTCTCACCCCCTTATTAATAAATCTGTAGGGTCTTAGTTATTGTACCTCCGTGTATCCCACCCCCCCTGACCATCCATTACATCTCACTGCTGATTCGTTATAAGGGATAATTGGCAATCAGTAATGTCGTTTTCTTTGGTTGGTATTGACTCGAGTGTTGACTTTTCCTGCTCCACGTTCACAATGATGTGCGAGTGTGTTCCTCTTTCTTTTTAATGATCACCTGCTCTAGAAGGCAGCTGTCATATGTGGGTTTTAGGACCACTGAGTTGTGACTAGTCTCAGAAGCCTTTGTTCCTTTAGCCTTCTCAAAACCCTTGATGGTCCATCAGAACCTCCACCAACCCAAACTGCTATCTCTCCTCCTGGCTTCTTCTCCTTCTGGCTTCTCCTCGCTGCTTCTTCTTCTCTTCTTGACCTCTTCTGTTCCTGACTACTTCTCCTCTTGACTTCATTTTCTCCTCCTGAATTATTTCTTATTCTCCTCTTGACTTCTCTTCTGCTCATGACTTCTCTCTTGTTCTTCTTCCTCATCTGCTCATGACTTCTCATCTCTTGTTCTTCCTCATCTGCTCATGACTTCTCATCTCTTGTTCTTCTTCCTCATCTGCTCATGACTTCTCATCTCTTGTTCTTCTTCCTCATCTGCTCATGACTTCTCATCTCTTGTTCTTCTTCCTCATCTGCTCATGACTTCTCATCTCTTGTTCTTCTTCCTCATCTGCTCATGACTTCTCATCTCTTGTTCTTCCTCATCTGCTCATGACTTCTCATCTCTTGTTCTTCCTCATCTGCTCATGACTTCTCATCTCTTGTTCTTCTTCCTCTTCTGTTCATGACTTCTCTCTTGTTTTTCTTCCTCTTCTGCTCATGACTTCTCCTCTCTTGTTCCTCTTCTGCTCATGACTTCTCATCTCTTGTTGTTCCTCTTCTGCTCATGACTTCTCATCTCTTGTTGTTCTTCTTCTGCTCATGACTTCTCATCTCTTGTTGTTCTTCTTCTGCTCATGACTTCTCCTCTCTTGTTCTTGTTCCTCTTCTGCTCATGACTTCTCATCTCTTGTTCTTCTTCTTCTGCTCATGACTTCTCATCTCTTGTTCTTCTTCTTCTGCTCATGACTTCTCATCTCTTGTTGTTCTTCTTCTGCTCATGACTTCTCCTCTCTTGTTCTTGTTCCTCTTCTGCTCATGACTTCTCATCTCTTGTTCTTCTTCTTCTGCTCATGACTTCTCATCTCTTGTTCTTCTTCCTCATCTGCTCATGACTTCTCATCTCTTGTTCTTCTTCCTCATCTGCTCATGACTTCTCATCTCTTGTTCTTCTTCCTCATCTGCTCATGACTTCTCATCTCTTGTTCTTCTTCCTCATCTGCTCATGACTTCTCATCTCTTGTTCTTCCTCATCTGCTCATGACTTCTCATCTCTTGTTCTTCCTCATCTGCTCATGACTTCTCATCTCTTGTTCTTCTTCCTCTTCTGTTCATGACTTCTCTCTTGTTTTTCTTCCTCTTCTGCTCATGACTTCTCCTCTCTTGTTCCTCTTCTGCTCATGACTTCTCATCTCTTGTTGTTCCTCTTCTGCTCATGACTTCTCATCTCTTGTTGTTCTTCTTCTGCTCATGACTTCTCATCTCTTGTTGTTCTTCTTCTGCTCATGACTTCTCCTCTCTTGTTCTTGTTCCTCTTCTGCTCATGACTTCTCATCTCTTGTTCTTCTTCTTCTGCTCATGACTTCTCATCTCTCGTTCTTCCTCTCCTGCTCATGACTTCTCGTCTCTTGTTCTTCTTCTTCTGCTCATGACTTCTCATCTCTTGTTATTCTCATGACTCCTCATCTCTTGTTATTCTCATGACTCCTCATCTCTTGTTATTCTCATGACTCCTCATCTCTTGTTATTCTCATGACTCCTCATCTCTTGTTATTCTCATGACTCCTCATCTCTTGTTATTCTCATGACTCCTCATCTCTTGTTATTCTCATGACTCCTCATCTCTTGTTATTCTCATGACTCCTCATCTCTTGTTATTCTCATGACTCCTCATCTCTTGTTATTCTCATGACTCCTCATCTCTTGTTATTCTCATGACTCCTCATCTCTTGTTATTCTCATGACTCCTCATCTCTTGTTATTCTCATGACTTCTCATCTCTTGTTATTCTCATGACTTCTCATCTCTTGTTATTCTCATGACTCCTCATCTCTTGTTATTCTCATGACTCCTCATCTCTTGTTATTCTCATGACTCCTCATCTCTTGTTATTCTCATGACTTCTCATCTCTTGTTATTCTCATGACTTCTCATCTCTTGTTATTCTCATGACTTCTCATCTCTTGTTATTCTCATGACTTCTCATCTCTTGTTATTCTCATGACTTCTCATCTCTTGTTATTCTCATGACTTCTCATCTCTTGTTATTCTCATGACTTCTCATCTCTTGTTATTCTCATGACTTCTCATCTCTTGTTATTCTCATGACTTCTCATCTCTTGTTATTCTCATGACTTTTCATCTCTTGTTCTTCTCATGACTTCTCTCCTCTCAATTTGTCCCTTATTTTTTTTTAAAAACATTTTCTGCTTCTTTTTCCTCTTTTTAGAGAAATCCAACAGATTCCTGTAAAAAGAGAAGAGATCTGTTGGATTTCTTTTGTGCCCATACCAACTTAATGACAGCTTGTGAGTTCATCTTTAGTAGGTGTGACGGTATAGTAGGCAACAAGTAAGGAGAGTTGGGACCGGCTTCCCTTACTGAAGGCTTAATGTACAGCACCCAAAACAAATGCTTATAGGACGAGTTCATTTATTTATTTTTTGTTTCTATTCATGGGTTGTTATTTTGTTTTTAGTCACCTCTTCCAAGAGCAGGAGGTGGGAGAACCTGATATTGAAGTAACTTATGGATTGTAAGGTCAACGTCTTGATAAGAGCAGTTGACGAAAGCAATGGATACTTGCCTAACTTTTTCATTGTTGCAAGATTCTACATAGACTGAGAACCAGGGCTGTGGTGTCGGTGAGCCAAAAATCCGACTCCAACTTGTCAATTTCCCTAAATCTGACTCCACCAAAATGGACACCGACTCCTACTCCACAGCACTGCTGGGAACTATTTCCAAAGTTTCCAATAAGTAACGAAGATTGTGGATTTCTTAAACCAAGGGAATGTTTATGCCGGATCTTAATGTTGAGTTTTCAGAGCTCAAACGTGACGGAAACTGAAAACTCTCCAAATCTTTTTCCAAAAATGCAAAACTTCTCAAAAACTGAAATTCTGCTCCAAAAACTTTCACATGATGCACAGATTCTGCTCCAGAAAGCCTTGTGCACATAGCCGTTGAGTGGAGAGTCTCCAAATCCTTCCCAAAAAAATGGAAATTCTGCTCCAAAAACTTGCGTATGTTGCACATATGAGGTTCTGATCCAAAATTGGTGCACATAACCATTGAGTGGAAAGTCTCCCAATACCCCAAACTTCTTAAAAACTCGTTGTTTCTGGTCCCCAAGCTTGCAATAAGTCTCCATTTGCACAAACCATATCGGAGCTTTCATAAGGGACTCCCAAGATATCTTCACTTTCCTAATTAGTAATTTTAGCAGAAATGGGTTAATTTAAGGGTCAAATTAAAGGTTTGACCTCTTCTATCCCTATCACAGAGATCCATGGTGAACTATCTAAAGAATTTCATACATCTGCCTAACAATCCAGCCCAGATGTGGTGACCTCATCGCCGTCTATAGCCTCATTCATAATCGCCGTCATTTCCATTTTTCCGATGTGAATGAATTTTATGTCAATCATTTTAGGTTAATCTGATTAGATTTATGGGGCGGCCGCTCTGGAAAGAGTTTGCTGGAGGGGCAGTCGTAGTCTTCTGCTCAGATCACACTGTTATTATACAAGTGTTACTTATCGTAAATATTGACGCTTGTGATACTTTGTCTCCAGTTTTTCCAAAACGGGCTAAAAGACCCAAATCTCCAATATTATGTGCCTTGTTTTGATTTCAAGGAGTGAAGGGAAAGGAAAGTTATTGCAGTGATTTCTAAAGCTTGTTATTATTGGGCCACCGGAAAATTAAGTTGTCGACCGGAATATTTTACTGTTTTCCCAGGAGCCGAATAAACCATCACTTAGAAGTTAGGGGATTCTTGTTACTTGGAAAACATTTTTAAACTTTTTTTTTTTTACTCCTATAAGACACTGAAAGCTCAATAGGGCTGTATCTGGGGGGGGGGGTCATGAAAAGTAATGTGCGAAGACTTTGTCATCTAGATCGGTCGGCGGTGTAAGGCTGCTTTCACACTCCAGTTTTTTCACTGATCAGTG
>JARQOC010000009.1:28972271-29155047 GCA_033576535.1 Allobates femoralis | reverse complement strand
GCCCAATCAGGACTCTTAGCTTGTTGGTCAATAGGGTTAAAAACTTAAATAATGATGATCACCCAGACCTCACATGTCTCCTTTGGTCCTGTCACCAAGAAGACCTTTTCTAGGACATCACCTTAGATTCCAGTCTTAGCCTCTCATACAGCCAAATCAGATCTCATACTTTGCACTGATGAGGAGCAATGTCCTAAAACATTGTGTCTGCAAATGGAGATTCTGGTTTGGCATATATCCTAAGTCATATGACAAGACTCGTTATAGGGTCAATATTGACATTTCAGATTGCTACTTCCAATAGGTGGTAAAGTTCAAGTCCATCTTTGAAGAGTAAACGTGCATATTTAATTTCCCAGAGGAGCATTGCAGGCATGTAAACCTCCTCATACTGGCATGTCCCTCTCCATAAGGAGAAACCTTACCCCTTAGTCCCCACCTAGCTAAATCAGATCTCATACTCTGCACTGATGTGGAATAATACCCCAAAACACTGTGTCTGCAAATGGAGATTCTGATTTGAATTATAGCCTTGGTGGTATGACAAGGCTTATTAAAGGATCGATATTGACTTTTATGATTGCTACTTGTAATAGGTGGCGTTAAAGTTCAAGTCCTCTTTGAAGAAGAAAGTTTCATATTTCATTTCCCAGAGGAGTATTGTGGCATTTACGTCTCCTCGTATTGACATGTCACTCTCCACAAGGAGAAACCTTGCCCCTTAGATCCTAGTCTTAGCCTATCATAAAGCCAGATCAGATCTCATACTTTGCACTGATGAGTTGCAATACCCCCAAAACAAATTGAGATTGTAGCTTGGCTTTTATCCTAAGTCCAGGGGAGGACCTACTGAGGTGCAGCTGGTTCAGCTGCACCAGGGCCCCGACCGGCTAGGGGGCCCCTCAGGCGCCTGTAAGGGGGCCCCTCCACCTCCCTGCAGAGGGGCCCGGAGGAGAGGTGCAGCCACGGGAAGCTTCCCGTTCTCTGCGGCAGATCCCGCCCTCCTCTCCTCCCTGGTCATGCTGGAGACGCAGGCGGCAGCCCATACTCACCACCCCCCCGCTCCTTACCAGGGACTGCAAAACTCCAGCCCCCCCCGCTCCTCACCTGGGACTGCAACCCCCCGCCCCTCACCTGGGATAGAACCAGCTGCATCGGGCCCACACGGCTCCAGGTCCGCACTGCCTAAGTCATATGACAAGGCTATAAGGGTCAATATTGATTTTAGAATTGCTACTTCCAATGGTGGCACTAAAGTTCAAGTCCTCTTTGAAAGGCATAGTAGTCAATATTGACTTTTAGAATTGCTACTTCCAATAGGTGGCGCTAAAGTTCAAGTCCTCTTTGAACAGGCATACGTAGTCAATATTGACTTTTAGGATTGCTACTTCCAATAGGTGGCGCTAAAGTTCAAGTCCTCTTTGAACAGGCATAGGTAGAGCAGGAGGAACCAAAAATGTAGCACAGACAAGACTCTTGGAATGGGCGAAGACCAAGGATTCCAATGTAGCCAGCGACAAGAGGACTGCGGCCATTCCCCCTCCGGTGTCTCCCTGGGTTTTCAATATTAGACCACTTATTTTCTGGTCATTTCCATATTTCCTATTACTTAGATAAGTACCATGGAGTGCTCTCTGGCATTCATTCTAATTCTACATACACAGAAGTATCGGATCCTAACAATACCGGGAGCCGCTCATCCCTCCGATCCATAATGAATTGACACCATATATTATCATATCTACAGCTAAATGCAATCATCCCATGAATGACTTTCCTAGGAAACACGGAGAATAATATTAATTATGAAAGGAGCAGTGTGTATGGCTATACCCCGAGTGTGAGCCTATATATATATATATATGAAGATACACATTTTTGTCTTCTTTATGATGTGACAAGTATTGAGAGAGACGTGTCATATGGAAGGGATTGTTTTATAGAATTCTCATTAATGTATGACAAGGACACGGGCTGCCTGCCTGCCTGACAATCATCCGCCGCCTGTCACCGAGAGGTACTCCACATCATTCATTACAATATAGGACTCTACGTGCCGGCAATAAACATATCATGCTATATATTTATGACAAGCCGTATACAGTGCAGCCAACACTGGCCCGTTAATAATAATCATCGTCACAGGCATCACATCCGGGGAATTACAATGAGAGGAAAGCACAACCAAGATCCGGAATAACCATTGTAGGTAGATGACATAGGGGTCACCGCGCACCTCTCACTACGGCATCGGGAGGCGCCATTACCTCGGTGTCTTCCGGCCACTTCCCCGGACTCCGGCACTCCCAGCTTGGATCATGTCCTATCCCATTATTCTGAACTAGACGGGGCCCGATTCTATCAATTCTAGAACATCTTTGATTATATATTAGTCCAACTATTCCCGCTACTAATCACAGCACAACCGAGGAGGGCGGGGGGAGCCGCTGCTGCACCGGGATGGCCGTGGCTTTGCAGATGTTGCCACCCCCTGTGCACTCTCTTCCCCTTGTGCGATCGCTCTTCCCTTATGCCGTCTCTCTCCCCCTGGCACTCTCTCCCTCATATGTGCTCTCTCTCCCCTTGTGCAGTTGCTTCCCATGTGCGCTCTCTCTCCTGTGTGCTGTTCTCTCCCCCCTTGTGCTATCTTCACCCTGTGCGTTGTCTCCCCTGTACTCTCTCCCCTTGTGCTGTCTCTCCTCTCCTTGTGCTATCTCCCACCCTGTGCACTGTCTCCCCTGGTGCTCTCTCCCCTTGTTGCTGTCTCTCTCTCCCTTGTGCTATCTCCCACCCTGTGCACTGTCTACCCTGTGCTCTCTCCCCTTAAGCTATCTCTCACCCTGTGCGTTTTCTCCTTTGTGGTCTCTCCCCTTGTGTTGTCTCTGCCCCCTGCGTGCTCTCTTTCTCCTGTGCACTGTCTCTCCCCTTGTGCTGTTCCCCACTCCCTTGTGCTATGTCTCACCCTGTGCACTGTCTCCTCTGTGCTCTCTCCCCTTATGCTATCTCTCCCCTGTGCACTGTCTCCACTGTGTCCTCTCCCCTTATGCTATCTCTCACCCTGTGTGTTGTCTCCCCAGTGCTCTCTCCCCTTGTGCTATCTCTCCCCCTTGTGAGCTCTCTCTCCCCATGTGCTTTCTCACCCCTTCTTTCTGCTCTCTCCCCCATCTGTGCTCTCTCTCCCCTTGTGCTGCCTCCACCCCCCATGAGCTCTCTCTCCCCTTATGCTGTCTCTCCCACCTGTGTGCTCTCTGTCCCGCTGGACGAAGGCACAGGTGATAATGAATGCCCTCGTGGATGTGCGGGTCCTGCAGCAGCTGTATCAGAGCGCAGTGACTGTGTTGTAACAACAATTTTCCAAGTGAGCAGCTTTCAATTCAGTTCTTTGCCGATTTCTGTAAGCAGACACAAGACCATATTTGGGCATTGTTTCACCCCTATAGAAGGTGAAAGGAAGACCAGCAACCTGATGGCTTGATACTAACAATGATAATGGTGGAGAAGAAGGACCCATGGTGGACCTATCTGAGACTTGAAGAAAGACCCTGGTTGATCTATTTAGGCATGGACAAGCCCTAATAGACCTATCTAGGTGTGGAAAAGAACCTGGTGGACCCATCTAGACATGGAGAAGACCTAGGTGGACAATTTAAGCTTGGACAAGACCCTGATAGACCTATCTAGGCATGGAGAAGACCTGGTAGACTATCTAGGACTGGAGAAGACCCTGTTGACCCAATTCTAACTTGGAGAAACCCTGGTGAACCTATCTAGGCTTGGAAAGACCCTGTAGACCTAGCTAGGCTTGAATAAGACCCTAATATATCCATCTAGGTTTGGATAAGACCCTGGTAGACCTATGTAGGCTTGGATAAGACCCTGTAGACCTATCTAGGCTTGAGAAGACCCTGGTAGACCTATCTAGGCTTGGATAAGACCCTGGTAGACCTATCTAGTGCTTGGATACGACCCTGGTAGACCTATCTAGGCTTGGTTAAGATCCGGGAAGACCTATCTACACTGGTTAAGACCCTGGTGGACTTATGTAGGCTTGGATAAGACCCTGGTGGACCTATCTAGGCTTGGATAAGACCCTGGAGACCTATCTAGACTTGGATAAGACCCTGGTGGACCTATTAGGCTTACAGAAGACCCTGGTGGACCTATCATAGGCTTGGATAAGACCCTGGAAGATCTATCTAGACTTGGATAAGACCCTGTGGACCTCTCTAGGATTGCAGAAGACCCTGGTGGACCTATCTAGACTTGGATAAGACCCTGGTAGACCTTTCTAGGCTTGGGAAAAAGACCCTGGTGGACTTATCTAACTGCACAAGATCCATTCTTATAGAGTTCATCCATCAAGTCACCATGGCTCAAGAAGAGCTCACCTGGTTAACTTCTGTATCACACAAAAGAAGACATGGATTTAATAACATTGAAATTTTCACAAGAAAACAGGCGGGGGTCGTCCTGCGTGCTGATGGCGATCGAAAGAATCATCAGGATACAATAACTTGATGCGTCTTTATACCAAAATAAAACCTCACGCCAATAGGCCTTGAATCCTGTTGGACCGCCGGCAGCGCAGATTTTAACCCTTTCATCTCCTTTGGTTTGTCTGTATCATGGCACCAAGTCTTGGTTGGACCACCCAACGAACATCTCCCTGGTTATGTCGGAGGCTGTTACTTAGGGTCACGACTCTACTGTCTATTTGGGGTCAGATATGTTGCCACGTCTCATTATGCAAATTTGCATAAATCCTTCCCATTTTGCAGCCGTCGGCAATATATATCCCTAAATATGATAGGTACGGCTGCTTTCTCCAGATCTGTGTTTTTTTTATAGATTCCTATATATTTCTATAACACATAAATATTGATACAGTAAATTCCATCCTTCCGATGACGGACGGACGACGTGACGCGGTTTTTATTTACGTTCTTGTCCTTTTTAAACACTGTCAGATCCGGTTGTAAATCGTGCATTTGTGAAAGTGAGAATCCGGGTAGAGCCGCTGCCTAAAGCTGCGTAAATCTCTCCGGCCAAACCCTGTGCTGTGTTATGTATGGGAGACGTTGGCGGAGCCGCTGGGTTGCGCCGAGCATTTCTCATTCAGATGGAGGAGAGGTTCTCGGTGTGAGTTATGGCCGGGTGGGATGTGCATATTCTGATAAGGTAAAATAATAACATGTCACCGATACATCTGCCCGTGATATATGCTTAGTGTCTAGACACAATGTATTAGGGTCATTTATCACTCCGGCTGGAGGCGCACAGCAGACTAGACCGGTAGCGCTGCCTTCTGGGGCAGATTACTAACAGGGTGGGCGCGGGAGCGGCTAATTAAAGTTTTAGAGTAGTAAAGGGATTCTGAGCACCAGAATAAGGAATCTGTCAGCAGGTTTTTGCTACGTAAGCTGTGATGGTACCTTTACACGCCGCTACAGAAGGTTAGAAACAACCGGGTTCCCACGTGCACGAGCACGTTCCAACGGTTCCTAACGGTACCCGATACCGCCTTTACACGCCGCTACAAGGTGCTCTACAGAAGGTTGAATCTATCTCTGGATGGTACCGCCGGGTGCCACAGGTTACCTTCTGTAGAGCACCTTACCCTCATTTACACACCGCTACAGAAGGTAATATGGGAGGGACCTGGGGCAGCAGGGACAACACATAGGCGTGCCAGAGTTGTGGATTACGAGACGCTATACGATGATTGGACAATGCAATAGCATCATGATTGGCCAGGCAGCGCAGGAAGGCTGCCTAATACATGATGCTATTGCAATTGTGTAGTGTGACTGGTCAGCTCCTTAAATATGCCGCCCTGTGCAGGGACAACCAATCGTAACGCAGGAGTTTCCACCAATGATCGCTGAAGGGGCGCGGTATCCCGGAAGCTGTGTCACGCCCAGGGAGTTCACTAGGTGTTGCAAAAAACTTCCTGTACCGTATTTACACGCCGCTACCATTGGGTTGAAACCAACCTGTTTTGAGCACTGCTCTGAAACAGGTGCCGACAGTGACGGGTGGCAACAACCTACTTTACACGCCGCTACCTCGCGGTGTTTTGACGGTGCAAGATACAATTGTCTCCGACACCCGGTTGTTTCTAACCTTCTGTAGCGGCGTGTAAAGGGACCATAAGGTTTAAAGGGAACCACCCACCAGGATGTCACCACCTGTAGTCATGTAGCAGAGCTGGGAGAGCTGCCCCTACCCATACCAGGCTCTCTATAGAGATTGTACATTCACAGTGAGGTGTCAATCACAGCAGGGGTTGTGTCAGACTGCCATGCACATGACCTCCTAGTCCTGCAATGTTAATCACAGGGTAATAAAGCCATTAGTTTGAGTTCAGCGTTCAGCGCCGACCAATCAGAGGCGCCATATTTAAAATACACTGTGCATGCACAGAGAGATGATACATAAATATAGCATACATAGATGATAGACACATAGGTAGATGATAGATAGCGTGTATTCACATGTACACACATATTCTAGAATACCCGATGCGTTAGAATCAGGACACCGCCTATTAGTAATAATCTCTCTGTAGTGCATCACTAATAAAGTTACAGATTAGCGCGCATGCTGCTGTTACCCGTCCGCCGTATCTCTCCACAACTCCCCATGAAGAGGTCGATCCTTCCCAGCGCCGGCCGGGTCCATGAGAACAGAAATGTGGAAAAAGAGACGTCCGGGGAGGAGAAGGTACACATTAACTGAAGCCCATTGTTAAAATGTCACCACGCAAGTTATTAACTTCAGGTCTTCGGGGTCTTGAAGACCCACAGAAATAAAGAGGAGCCACCGGAACGCACAGCGCCGAGGTCCCCTGAGGACATGATGCTAAAGTAATTAATCAGAAAGTTAATGAGATGCCCCTCCTCACTCCGGCGTGTTCCTATTAACCGAGATTATTACAATGGTAATCAAGCCGCGCACGCTGCAAATTGTTATTTGTTATTGCTCCACTGCCACCAATTTAGCGGGTCCATCACAGCAGGCGATAAGCACAATGGAAGAGTCTCCGGCGCTGACACAACGTCTACCAAACGGCAGATCAGCGGTGACGGCGTCTCCAGATGGCAGAGGATGACTTGCTTTATATCCGTCTTCTTTGGGGCCACTTCAGTCCAGGCTGGTATCTAATTAATAGTGATACTAATAAGTCGGGGGTGATGCTTAATTGTCTGAGTCAGTGTCTACACTCCTCAACATTGACGACATAACACCAAGAAGGAAAAGTTGCGGAATGATGGAAATGGCAGGATGGATACAGATCTGCAAATGATTCAAAATGTTCATCAAGATCCACTGCTGGCAGCTCCTGTGCAATAACTGACCTATAATCAGTGGTGTAACTAGGTTTTCTGGCACCCGGGGCAAAGAGTTATTTTGGCCCCCCCACCCCCATGGAGCACAGCCCGTGTAATCACCTGAACGCGGCACCCTCCTTGATACCTGTCCTGGGCTCAGGGCTGCAAGTGATCCGCCTGCTGAAGAACCTATGGAGGAGAGCCATGGTGACGGCCCAGCCGCGGCTCCTAGTACGGTCTCCGATGCCAATCCCCCGGGCAGCTGAGTGCCCTTGCCCGGTGCAGCCCGCCATGGTCCAGCAGGGGTTCAATTGTGCACGCGCGGCGCCGGCCGTGCACAATTTGCAGGGCAGAGCGGAAGAGCCGGCGCACTGGCGCCCCCTCTGAGTTGCGCCCAGGGCAAAGGATCCGGCTGCACCCCCCTACATACGCCGCTGCCTAAAATGACCAAGAAGGAAAAGATATGGAGTAATGGAAATCACAGGATGGATACTGTACATGTCTGCAAATGATAGAAAAAATGGAAACCCAATCTTCAGAACCACTCAGTTTATTCAGTATGGAGTTTAAGTGCTACATGCCGAAATTTACAGCTGAGGAATGTTCTGTTGCTGAGTGCACTTGGGTATATCATCAAGATCCACTGCTGCCAGCTTCTGTACAGTCACTGAACAATGATGTGGAGACAAGTCTGGGGACTCTTCAGCCGGGGAAGCAGGTTCGGGCTCGCAGATGGCTCCCAGCACCCTGCTCACACATGCAGCCTAGTTTTACTGAGTTGAAAAATGGCTCCTGAGACACTTTGGAGAAATAGCAAGTATAGATGAAAAAGGTGGCACTCATCGATCCAAGAAAATCCTTTATTTTGTAAGGGGTATCGGGTGCTGCCACCTTCGCCCTGGGTAATGCTGTGCTCCTTGTACATATTTTGGTGTGTTATTGACTTGTGTGGGTATGTTGGTGACTCACTGTTGCCGGGTTCTCAGGCCTCAGGCGCTGGCTGCGGTCATGGTTCGGTGCCTGAGGCTGTAAGGGCCCGGTGGTCAATGCACGGTTAGGTAGAAAATAAAGTTTGTTTCGTGACGCCACCCGTAGGTGTCCGGTGATGGCATTGGTGCTGCTCAGACCTCCGGGGTGATGGGCGGCATCTAGATGGAACCGCTCCCTACAGGGCGAGCGGGGGTTCCCCGGGACAGTAAATTAAGTTGTAGGGAATAGGGTAGCGCGGTCGGTGTAGTGCGACTGGAAGGAGGGACACGCACACATACAGTCTTTTAGTACCTTTACTGGTGTTGGCGGGTACACTCGACCTGGGATGAGGTAAACTCTTCTGGATTTTCCACAACAAGCAGTGTTGTAGGCTTCCTAGTGTTCGCTGTTCTACTGGAGGCTGGTAGGCCAAACCGTTACTGCACTTTCTGTGTGACTCTGCACACCCGGGTTTGCTGCACTGAGGACGCTTTTATAGGATTCCTGCCAGAGCTCTTGACTCCAGGCCCTCATTTGGTAGTGCTTCGGGAGTCCGAGGAGCTAAACCCCCTATTTTTGGTGCTGGTTTCTTTGCAAGGTCTATACTGTGTCCTTGTAGCTCGGACCCAGTGACCGGAACTCTGTTAGGGTGAGTCGGGATGACTCCTCTGCACCTATTTAGTACTTGCTTCTCTCCTGTTCCTATGACCATTACTCTGAGGGTCTACCACTTTCCAGGTGTCTCTGGTATGGGCCTAGAGTCGCTCCAGTACCAGGTCAGCTCTCTCAGCTGCTTACAGTTCTCTAGTGACTGCACACTCTGGTATTTCTCCCTCCAGGACCCGTATTTATAGGGGGAACTGGCTTAAGGCAACCAGTGGAGCTCCCCCTACGGGCCTGGGGTGAAAGGTGTTGTTGTCAGTGGGGTCTGCTTGCTGTGTACTTTCCATCCATGTCCCAAGAGTTCCTGTGGTGCCCCAACCAGGGTGCCACATTGGCATGTTTTAGATTTACGTGTATAATGTTTGTGCTGCTGCTCCCTGGTATCTCGGGTAAACTAGGGATAAATCAGCTAGGGAGCTAGTGCACCCTTTAAGGGAGAAGTTATAGGTTTCCTCTAGAAGTGGAAGTGTTATTAGGCCACCCATTAGGGGTGGAGATTACGGTAAGTACCAAACAGGCTTGCAGTAGGGAATTAGCAATGAGAGTCCCAAGTAGGTGAAGCCTAGCAAGAACTGGAAACCTAACTCTTCATTTGTCAGAACTCTTTGGGTTGCCTGGGATTTGTGCCTAGGACCCGTGAGACAAGTGAGTAAGCCCCTCCGGTGAGGTTACACCGTGTCCTGCCTCTGGCAGGTACTTGGAGAGTGGTTATCCCATCTGATGTCTATTTGGCGAGTTCCTGACACAGAGACTCAGGTGAATGTCACCATTGGGAATCGGTGATGTCAGGAATCGATAGCCAGGAGGTACTGGGACAAGGGGGACAGCCTGCTACTAATTATGCGACTGTGAATTACCCAACTCTTGCAACGTTTAAGTATTGTACCCATGTTTCACAAGACTGCTGTAGACTCTGACTCTGTAAACACTTTGGCCCTTAACGGCGAAACTTCAGAACTAACTTTTTGCGCTGATGAGCCGGCCAGAGTGACTGTTGCAACAACAGGGCTGCTCCACAGAAGTGGCCCTGGCTCGTCAGCCACAAACACCCAGGTCCTGTGTGGCCACTTGTCACGGTGTAGGGAATAATGATAAGGGAATGGCAGTTACAGGCAGGGTGACCAGGGAAGACTAGTCTGACCCTAGTCTAGGAACCCTGAATGGCCCTGATCCCAAAGGTATCTCAGATGGTGAGAAGGTTCAGGCCTCCAGCCTCTCTCTAATCTCCTCCACCAGTCCTGCGCTATTCCTCCCTCCACAGAACCAGGATACAGCAACTCCAAAGGACCTCAGCCACGCAAACACACAGAACCGCACAGCACGGCGTCCAGGCATAGAGTGTAACTCTATCAGCAGCACCATCTGGTGGAAGGAAAGGCTACTTAAAGGCTAGGGGAGGGGAGTTCAGGTGAGTCATACATTAACCCCTCAACCAGCAGTTTAACCCAATACTGAATGCCGTTCTGGCGCACAACACAGGAGGCCAGGACCTTCATAACTATCAACCATGCAGCTCTTAAAGACAAACACATACACAGCAGCATCCAGCAGTGTCAGCACCATGTAAGCGCATGACACCAGCACCTCAACAATTTCTATTTACTAAAAACTATAGATGCAGGAGGACATAGGTAGCGTCATGGATGACGGCTGTTTCGCGCAACACTGCACTTCAACGGTTCCTTCTATATTATCTATTGAAGGTTGAGCACCACTCTCTCCAGCAGGCAGTTAGTGCTCAAGGTGCTCATTGTTATGTTTCATGAACAGTATGCTGGATTATTGGTGCCATATCTGTTTGACTGCTTTTCATGCCTTTCAAGAAATGGCTGCACCCCTGGTTCCACTGTCAAATCAATGCAAGCGACAATATTTGCGGTGTAAGCACGCGCTGTAGTTTTTGAGACATGTGTGGAATACGCATGCGCTGCCACTGCTGTTACTGACTGCGCGCGACAGGTCACCATGCTTGAAGATAAAAGCAGGTTTCCCTTGGTGGAACCAAGATCCATCATCTAGTTATGGTGTATCCTAATACAGTTGTGGCCAAAAGTATTGACACCCCTGCAATTCTGTCAGATAATACTCAGTTTCTTCCTGAAAATGATTGCAATCACAAATTCTTTGGTATTATTATCTTCATTTAATTTGTCTTCAATGAAAAAACACAAAAGAGAATGAAGCAAAAAGCAAAACAATGATCATTTCACACAAAACTCCAAAAATGGGCCGGACAAAAGTATTGGCACCCTCAGCCTAATACTTGGTTGCACAACCTTTAGCCAAAATAATTGCTATCAGTCGCTTCCGGTAACCATCAATGAGTTCCTTACAATGCTCTGCTGGAATTTTACACCATTCTCCTTTGGCAAACTGCTCCAGGTCCCTGATATTTGAAGGGTGCCTTCTCCAAACTGCCATTTTTAGATCTCTCCACAGGTGTTCTATGGGATTCAGGTCTGGACTCATTGCTGCCACCTTAGAAGTCTCCAGTGCTTTCTCTCAAACCATTTTCTAGTGCTTTTTGAAGTGTGTTTTGGGTCATTGTCCTGCTGGAAGACCCATGACCTCTGAGGGAGACCCAGCTTTCTCACACTGGGCCCTACATTATGCTGCAAAATGTGTTGGTAGTCTTCAGACTTCATAATGCCATGCACACGGTCAAGCAGTCCAGTGCCAGAGGCAGCAAAGCAACCCCAAAACATCAGGGAACCTCCGCCATGTTTGACTGTAGGGACCGTGTTCTTTTCTTTGAATGCCTCTTTTTTTCTCCTGTAAACTCTATGTTGATGCCTTTGCCCATAAAGCTCTACTTTTGTCTCCTCTGACCAGAGAACATTCTTCCAAAACGTTTTAGGCTTTCTCAGGTAAGTTTTGGCAAACTCCAGCCTGGCTTTTTTATGTCTCGGGGTAAGAAGTGGGGTCTTCCTGGGTCTCCTACCATACAGTCCCTTTTCATTCAGATGCTGACAGATAGTACGGGTTGACACTGTTGTACCCTCGGACTGCAGGGCAGCTTGAACTTGTTTGGATGTTAGTCGAGGTTCTTTATCCACCATCCGCACAATCTTGTGTTGAAATCTCTTGTCAATTTTTCCTTTCCGTCCACATCTAGGGAGGTTAGCCACAGTGCCATGGGCTTTACACTTCTTTTTTGTCATAATTAATTTTTATTGGTTATCATCAAACAAAATCAAAGACATGTTATTACATAACAAAACAAAGACGAAGCACATAGAAAGATGTTTGGTAAAACTGTATAGCTTCCATATAACAAACGAATAGGCGTGTTTGAGCGGGCGTTTCGACTCCAGTCGTCCGTGTCGTAAACAGTCACTGTAGTGGTATATACTGCACTTATATATGCTGTATTTTCCGTCTCCGGAGATGGTATTTCTTCGTGTGGTTAGTTGCACAATCATGGCCACAGACAGTACACAGGTGGCATTAGTATAACTCCAGGGCAATTGTCTGCGACATAATCGCGTACCATACATAATGAGCGATATCATTGGCACAACCGTTCACAGGCCTAGGGAGTCGATAAGGTAGAAGTGAAGGAAGAAAAGAAAGAGAAGAAAAATATGTAGGAGGAAAAGGAGGGGACCTAGAGGAGGGGGGGTAGGAATATTCTCCCCAGGGTTCAAACGGAGCATCAGCTTCCATAGCGAAGACCAGAAAATGGGCTCTGTCCTCACATGGGAATTTTCATAGCCAGCGGGTGGACACTCCACAGGTTCCAGGCATCTGCTACATAGCGTCTGGCACCATGGTCCTGGGCTAGGTAGTACTCATGGCAGAAAATAGAGTTAACTCTATCCGTAAGGTCACTCATCGTCGGAGGGCCGTTTGTTTCCACTTCGCGGCTACACATATCCTTGCAGCCGTCAAAATGTATGTCAATAGATGTCGTAACTCGGGTGGGAAAACAATGACCCCCACATGGAGCACCGCCATCTGTGGTTCCAATGGCATCGAGGACCCAGTTACAGAGTCAATAAGACCTGAGACCAGCTGCCAGAACTGAGCGACTCTGGGGCACCCCCACCACATATGTGGTAAGTCGCCCCTAAAACCACACTGCCTCCAGCACTGAGATGAGGTTCCCTTACCGAATCTTGCCAGTTTGGCGGGGGTAGCGTACCAACGGAGATGTATTTTTTTGAGCATTTCTATGTGATTAAGACATCTAGATGCTTCTTTTACGCAGTGGACCGCATCCTCCCAGTCACTCTCCGAAGCTTGGAAACCCAATTCCTCTTGCCACTTTATGGCATATGACAGTTGGGAGGGTATATCTTGGTCTAAGATATCGGAGTAAATTTGAGAAAGTGACTTTGTTGGTCGAGGTTCAGCCAACAGCAAACGTCTCAAGGCCGATGGGGTTCGTGGGGGTCGTAAGTCGTGGGAGAAGGCGGGAGAGCGCACAAAGTTCGAAATCTGGTGAAAGTAGAGGAAGGTTGGTCTAAGGGTCGGGAAGTTGGTCAAGAAGTCTTCCAGAGAAATTAAAGTCTGGTTACTGGTAATGTCTGCTAAGGTTTTTGGTCCATGATGTCTCCAAGGGGACAAGGACATATTGGGTATCAGCCAGCAGAAAGCATCCAGAGGGATAGCCTCAGTGGGAAGTTTGGTCCATTCATTGGAGACCGATCTCCAAACCTTTAGGAGCTCATTCACTGAGCCCAAAAGGCCGGAATTAGCGATCTTCCCCATTGAGTTGGCAGCAAGGAGAGATCGCAGCGTACTTCCCGGAAGAGTATCCTCCTCTATTTGCTTCCATCCCTGTCCATCCCCATCCCGCCACCATTTCCCAGCCGCCTCTAAAATTGTTGCTTTGCGGTATTGTTCAACATTTGGAACTCCCATGCCTCCCTTAGTTAAGTGTCTGTATAACAAGGATCCCTTTACTCTGGCTGGTGCTCCGCCCCATATGCACTTAGAGATCATAGTCTGTAATTTCAATTTGAGTGGTTTGGGGAAGTGTATTGGGACGCACCGGAATAGATACAAAATCTTGGGGAGCCACAACATTCTTACCGATTGTATCCTCGCCATCCAGGACATGGAACCCAGAGGGAGTCCTCCTAAAGAACCCTCAAGATCTTGCAAGAGACGGTTCATATTTTTTAGTGCTACGCCCGAAGTTGGGCATAGGATGATTCCCAAATAGGGGATCCCCTCTGGTGTCCATGCGAAGGGAAAGGAGTCGGCAAGAGCAGCAGTGGTGTCATTTGAGACACCGATGGGCAACAGCCTTGATTTACTCACATTGAGTTTGTAGTAGGAGATCCGTGCGAAGCAGTCAAGCTGATCCATAATGCTCTGGAGGGAAGATTGGGGGTTTTCCGTGACAATAATGACGTCATCCGCGTATAGACCAACCACGTGTTTGGTTTTTTCCGACCAAGATCCCTGGAATTTTTGGATCTGCCCTCAAGGAGATCGCCAGTGGTTCCATAACAAGGGCAAAAACCAAAGGCGATAATGGGCAGCCTTGGCGGGTACCATTAGAGACACGGAAAAGCCTGGACGTGTAGCCAGAGGAGAGAACTCTGGCACACGGATGGGAGTAAAGACTAAGGATCGCTGAGACGATAGGGCCAGAAAATCCGAAGGCGGAGAGGACCTCCCGGAGGTAGCCCCAATGGACTCTGTCAAACGCCTTCTCTGCATCCAGTGACAGGAAGACGCTTGGTATACCTCTCCTCTCCGCCACCTCTATCAGGTCTAGCATCCGTCTAGTCCCATCATTTGCTTGTCTGCCCCGCACGAACCCCACTTGATCCTGATGCACCAGGAGAGGGATCACATCATTGAGGCGCGTGGCCAATAATTTTGCGTATAGCTTAACATCGGTGTTAAGAAGTGAAATTGGCCTAAAGCTCTCCGGGTGATCCAGCACCTTTCCTGGTTTCGGAATGGTGGATATCGTAGCTTCAAGAGCCTCTGCTGGGATGGAACCAGTTTCTTGCCACCTATTAAACAACCTTAGTAGGTACGGAGCCAGGATGGACCCGAAGAGCTTATAGTATTCATTAATCAGACCATCCGGTCCCGGAGCTTTATTGCTTTTGAGCTCCTTCAGAGCTCCATCAATTTCGGAGCAGGTGAAGGGAGAATTTAGTGTCTCTAGAATATGCGTCGGTATGGTGGGGATGTCCAATTTTCCCAAGAAGTCCACAATGGCTTCATTTGTGGGTTGGGAGTATGCTGGTCATTTTTGAGATTATATAGGTCTTCATAGTACGCCGCAAAGGCCTCGACTATTTCGGAAGGGTGTCTGACCATAACTCCCCCCTTATTCCTAAGGGCCGTGACCATTTGTCTTACTGCAACCTTTTTTAGTCTACGGGCTAAAATTTTTCCCGCTCTATCTCCCGCTTCGTAATATTTTGTTCGTAATTTCCTGATGCCGATTTCGTGTTGTCGGAGAAGGAGCGATCGAAGTTTGTTACGAGTGAGACGGATCTGTGTTAAGATTGCCTCTGAGGGCGCTTTTTTGTTTGTCGTCTCTAAATGCTGTATTTCTGACGTCCAGTCGCGGAGTAATTGCTCCCTGCGACGTTTTGCTATCGCCGCTTTTTGAATGAGAAGACCTCGGACTACCGCCTTGTGGGCATACCACAAGGTATCATCCTTCATGTCCTCTTGATCATTGAGAGCAAAGTACTCCGTCACTGCCTCTCCCACTTCCTCGCTTATCTGTAGGTCCGTCAGAAGTCCCGCATGAAGTCTCCATCTCCTGGGAGCTCCACCTCCCATGTCTAGTCCCAACTCCAGTGTGACCGGGGCGTGATCTGACCAAGTGACCACTCCCAGGCCCGATGAGTAACACCTTCCCAGTGCCTCATCATTTACAAGAAAGAGATCAATTCTGGAGTAGGACTTATGCACTGGAGAGAAAAAGGTGTAATCCCTTTCCTCTGCGTGCTGATATCTCCAGACATCATGGAGGTGGAACTCCCTGCAGAGGTCTCCCATTGCTCCACCCTCCCTGCGATTTCCTGTGGAGGTGTCGATGCGGGGCTCCATTACTGAGTTAAAATCTCCGCATACTAAAAGTCTTCCCTTTGTCTCTCTCTGCAAATGAGCAAACAGGTCTCTGAGGAATCTCTGTTGGCCTACGTTTGGGCTATACACACTCACAATCGTGTACTGAATGCCACTTATTTCGCAACATATACCAACGTACCTGCCCGCTCCGTCCACAAAGGAGGAGAGAAGGGAGAACTGTACCTTATGACCGACAAAAATGCAAACCCCTGCTTTTTTCTGTGGGGCATTGGCGAAAAAGCTATGAGGATAGTCTCTATGATGCAAGCGTATATTGTCAGACTGTAGGAGGTGTGTCTCCTGTAGGCACAAGATATCAGCTCCTGACGATTTGGCCTCTCTCCAGAGGAAAGATCGTTTCGCCGGAGAATTGAGGCCGTTAGCATTCAGGGAAAAGACCTTCAGTGACATTACTGAACCCTGGGGTGAACGGGGTACAAGATAGAAAACGAGGTGGGAAGTAAGGGTTAGAGAGATCAGTAAAGGGAGTGGCGGAGGGGAAAGAAGAGAGAGAGAAAGAAGAACCGTATAGGGGAGTGTAGAGAGAGATTAGAAACGTACAACGTTAAACATAAATGAACAATAATGTAAACGTATTAAGGACTCCAAGCTTATTTAAGAGGAATCAAGTCACTTGGGGGGTAACTTCAGAATCCGGCCCAATATCCCACTCGCGCAACCCGCAGCGAGAGGGAAAAGTGTGCCGGCAAGCTTGGTACAAAAATAAACAGAGGGTAACTCACGGGTCTAAGGCTCCATTTCAGGTGACCCCGTTCGTGGAGAGTGGCCCACAATGGACGGCTCACCTGACATGCCGCAGGAGCAGAAAAGAGTCACAGAAGGCAGACCCAAATGTCCAGTAGACATCAGTAGTGAGAACGGTTCCAGGTAGGATGTCGCTCAATTGTCTTTTGGTGTTGAGGGATTATTCTCAGTGCGATCTTCCAGCCTGTCGTTCCGGGGATTCGGAGATGAGGAAGAGGCAAGACGCCACGTGCGTAGTGCCTTCCTTAGGAGAGTGGGGGAGGCAAAGGAATGCCGTTTTCCTTCGTATCTGAATAACAATGCTGTTGGTGTACCCCAGATGTATGGGATACCTCGGTCACGGAGGATCTTGCACGATGAGGCAAAGTCTCTACGCCGAGCAAGTGTGCCTGGGGATAGATCCTGATATATAGAAATATGGCTGTATGGGTCGGGTAATGCCGGACCTTTGCGCATACGTCGCAGCAATCGCTCTGCCACCCCAGATCGGACCATATGCACCAGGATGTCTCTGGGTACGTCTTCCCTCATGTTCCGAGGTTTTGGGATTCGGTATATTTTTCAATTTCTAGGTCTGTGGGAGGGGAATCCGGAAGGGCCGTGGCAAGGAAGGACGCAGCTAGATCATGGGGGTTTTCAGAGTCGTTTGATTCAGCCATACCCCTTATTTTAAAGTTATTACGCCGGAGGGCATCTTCCAGATGGCACATTTTGTTATTCATTATCCCCATTTCTCTGTCTAAATCTGCATGGCTGTCGGCCAGGTTGTTATGTGCCTGTGCAAAATCTCCAAGTTTCCCTTCCAGGTGGGTGGTTTTATCAGTCAGTGCCCCCACTTCCTCCTTAAGTGTGCAGAGTAATGTTGTTATATCTGCCATCAGTGTGTCTCTCAGGGTGCTCAGGCAGGATTTCAACATACCATGTGTGACCGGGGCATCCTCCTCCGATCTGTGTGCAGCGGCGTGTGGCTGATTCCCAGGGCTGTGTGGGCTCCTTGGTGAGCGGGCTCGCTGTGTAGCTGCCGGCGCCATTTTAGGTGGTGAGGCAGAGCGCCGCGGCTCTGAGTCAAAGTAATCTGTGAGGCGGTTCTCCGTCTGGCGTCTCCTCGGAGCTGTCCGCGGCATCCCAGCACACTCCCGTGATGTCTACCGGTCAGCCGGGGTTCTTTACTCGCGGCAGGAGGGCCTGTTTAGTGCCGTTTGTGGGGTCTTCCACCGGAGCTCCTCTAATCTGCGCCCGGCGCCATTAGCAGCCGGCTTTACACTTCTTGATGACACTGCGCACGGTAGACACAGGAACATTCAGGTCTTTGGAGATGGACTTGTAGCCTTGAGATTGCTCATGCTTCCTCACAATTTGGTTTCTCAAGTCCTCAGACAGTTCTTTGGTCTTCTTTCTTTTCTCCATGCTCAATGTGGTACACACAAGGACACAGGACAGAGGTTGAGTCAACTTTAATCCATGTCAACTGGCTGCAAGTGTGATTTAGTTATTGCCAACACCTGTTAGGTGCCACAGGTAAGTTACAGGTGCTGTTAATTACACAAATTAGAGAAGCATCACATCATTTTTCTAGCAGTGCCAATACTTTTGTCCACCCCCTTTTTTATGTTTGGTGGAATTAGATCCAACTTGGCTTTAGGACAATTCTTTTTGTGCTTTTTCATTGAAGACAAATTAAATGAAGATAATAATACCAAAGAATTTGTGATTGCAATCATTGTCAGGAAGAAACTGACAGAATTGCAGGGGTGTCAATACTTTTGGCCACAACTGTATATGTCATTTATTGTCCAAGACCGGACAATCCCTTTAACGTGTTACCGGCATCCTATGTGAAATAATAAGGAAGCTCTGTGGTATAGTATAAAAGTAGTACAGATATCGCAACGTACGTCAGAAAACAAAGCACAAAGAACACAGCCAACATTGGGTCTTCAGGGTCCTGCCTGCCAATAATCTGAAGACTCCACCTGTTAGGGCACCGCTCCATTAATTAGCGGTTGCCGGTTAATTTAGATATTGAAAAATTGAGCAAAAGTAGGTTAATTGGTGGCTCAATAAAACGAAAAAAACCTACTGGATACAATATGGATTGGGATTGTTATTATTTGAGCTGCCGCAAGTTCACGACTAAAGATTAATGAGTCTACGTCTACTATTTTGGGGGTGCCGAAAAAAAAACTTGTTCAGATTGGAACTAATGGCCGATACATCGAGGTGTTTGAAAGGCTTTTGCCTGGTATACATGTCCCCCAACCTGATATATATGGTTCTCATCATGGTATATATGTCCCCCATCCTGGTATATATAATCTCCGATTTTGATATACACCATGTTCTAAATTATTATGCAAATGTTCTTTTTCTCTGATTTTCCTATATGGTCGGTGCCTCACAGTCAGTGTAATAAGTCATCACCCGTTAGAGGATACATCGAATTTTATTGAAGAAACCTCCCAATGATAACAGTATAATCTTCAAAATTAAAAAAACCTCTAAATCCCCTGTTCCAAATTATTAGGCACAGGAGAGTTTCTAAACATTTGATATGTTTGAAAGAACTGAAAATGCTCATTTGTTGAATTTGCAGCATTAGGAGGTCACATTCACTGAAATAAAAAGCTATTTAACTCCAAAACATCCTAACAGGCCAAGTTACATGGTAACATAGGAACCCTACTTTGATGTCACCTTCACAATTCTTGCATCCATTGAACTTGTGAGTTTCTGGAGAGTTTCTGCTTGTATTTCTTTGCATGATGTCGGAATCGCCTCCCAGAGCTGCTGTTTTGATGTGAACTGCCTCCCACCCTCATAGATCTTTGCTTGATTATACTCCTAAGGTTCTCTATAGGGTTGAGGTCAGGGAAGATGGTGGCCACACATGAGTTTATCTCCTTTTATGCCCATAGCACCCAATGGCACAGAGTATTCTTTGTAGCATGAGATGGGGCATTGACATGCAGGAGGATGATTTTGCTCCTGTTTCTGCTTTTTGTACCATGGAAGAAAGTTCTCAGTCAGAAACTCCTATATACTTTGCAGAGGTCATTTTCACACCTTCAGGAACCTTAAAGGGGCCTACCAGCTGTTTCCCAATGATTCCAGCCCAAAACATGACTCCTCCACCTCCTTGCTGACGTCACAGCCTTGTTGGGACATGGTGGCATCCACCAACCATCCACTACTCCATCCATCTTACCATCCAGGGTTGCTCGGCACTCATCAGTAAACAAGACTGTTTGACAATTAGTCTTCATGTATATCTGGACCCACTGCAACGTTTCTGCTTGTGAGCACTGTTTAGGGGTGGCCAAATAGTAGATTTATGCCCACAGCAGCCTTTTGAAGGATCCTACACCTTGAGGTTGAGGGACTCCAGAGGCACCAACAGCTTCACATATCTGTGCTGGTTTGTAAGGCCTTTTTAGCAGCTGCTCTCTTAATCCGATGAACTTGCCTCGCATAAACCTTCCTCATTCTGCCTTTATCTGCACGAACACATCTGTGCTCAGAATCAGCCACAAATCTCTTCACATACGATGATCACGCTTACATTTTCGTGCAATATCAAATATTTTCATCCCTTGTCCAAGGCATTGCACTATTTGTTGCTTTTCGGCAGCAGAGATCCTTTTTCTTTCCCATGTTACTTGAAAACTGTGACCTGCGTAATATTGTGGAACACCCAGTTTTCCTTTTATTGGCTCATCTGCCAAACTGATTATCATAGGTATCTGAGATTGATTTCAGTGATCTAAAGATCCCTGAGACACAAGACCATGCAATGGGGTTTCATTGGAAAAAATAACCCCTTTACATGGTTTATATGGTCCCCATCCTGGGATCACCCTGGTATATATATATCCATTAATCTAAAGAAATCTATCCAATATCATTACATTATGACTAAACCACAGTTATGGTAAAAACACTAAATGTACGTGATTTTGAACTCTTGAAAATAAAATGGAAGCTTTTTAGAAGACGTGGAGCTGGATGAATTTCTTTGTATTACTGGAATGCCTTGTGATGTCTGCAAGGAGCCGTAGGTCCGTCACCGAATGCTGCACTCACAGAACCAGGTGTCCGGTGAGCTGGAAACTGGCTGGATATCCTCATGCAGGTATATATTTTCCTCACCCGGGTCCCATCCTGGTATCGATGTCCCCCATCCTGGTATATATGTTCCCACATCCTGGTATATATGTCCCCCATCCTGGTATATATGGTCCTCATCCTGGGCCCATGCTGGTATACATGTCCCCCATCCTGGTATGTATTGTCCATCCTGGTTATATGGCCCCTATCCTGGTATATATGGTTCCCCCATCCTATCCTGATACCCCATTGGTATGTAATGTCCCCAATCCTTGGAAAAGTCCCCCATCCTGATATACATGTCCCCCATCCTGTGTATGTGTCCACCACCTAAAGTATATATGGTCCTCATCCTGGTGCCCATCTGGTATACATGTCCCCATCCTGGTGTATGTGTCCTGATCCTGAAAATATGGTCCTCATCCTGGCCCATCTGTATATGTTTCCCCACATCTGGTGTATATGTCCCCCATCCTGGTATTATGTCCCATCCTGGTATATATGTCCCCCAACTGGTATATATGGTCCTCATCCTGGCCATCTGGTGTACATCCCATCTGGTATGTATTGTCCTCATCCTGATATATAGTCCCCTATGCTGGTATATATGTCCTCATCCTGGATCTGTACCCACTTGGTATGTATGTCCTCAATCTTTGGAACAAGTCCCCATCTGGTATATATGTCCCCCATCCTGGTGTATGTGTCCACCACTAAAGCATATATGGTCCTCATCCTGTGCCCATCCTGGTTTACATGTCCCCCATCCTGGTGTATGTGTCCCCCACTAAAGTATATATGGTCCTCATCCTGTGCCCATCCTGGTATACATGTACCCGATCCATGGGAAAATATGGTCCTCATCCTGGGCCCATCCTGGTATATATATATTCCATCTTTTATATATGTTCCTCATCTTGGGCCCATCCTGAGTATATAGGTCTCCCATCCTGGTATATATGTCCCCGTTTCTGTTATATATTATCCCCGTTCTGCAACTAATGCATAAACATTAAGACACTTTACTCACCTTCCTCCGCCAGGATGCACATCCAGCTGAAGTAGGCGCTGTGGACAGCGGGCCCCCTCCACCCGGACCCAACTCAACCTCCTTGACTGCGATCATTACGTCGCCCCTTATTAAAATCTTTCTGAAACAAGCACACATTGTCGCCTGCTCCGAGTGCCTGTTTTTGGAGCAATTCGAGCAGGACTATCGCTATCACGATTCAGAGATTTCACGCTGTGGACAGAAATCTGTTTTACTTTCTGGAAACAAAAGCATCAAAACTAATGTGTGTGTTCAGTCCTGAGGACACCGTGGATGGCGGTGATTGGCAGCGCACACCTCTGTACCGGGCCTAATGGCACCGCCGGCCTTTCAAGTCATTCTTAGATCGGATTGCGGATCAATGCAATATTTAGGCCGCGTATGAAAGTTTTGGATGGAGCAACGGGCAGAACGGATCAGAGACAGAGAAACTGTAGGAGTCAAAGCTTTTCCTGGCTCCTTCTGAATATCCCTGTGCTGTGATATAATTATAGAATAATTACAAAGAGGCTGGAACATAAAGATTTCATTGCAGCAATAAAGAAAACACCGATTAGACTGTGAGCCGCGGCGTTATAATTACCAGCTAATGTATGAGTCACCGAGGTGTTATCGGTAATACGGAGAGATGAATCTCCGGCAAAATGGTATCTGCTGCATGTTACATGTATGTTCTTATATATCCTCTACTAGATGTGGGCCCAATGCTATTACATAGACTCCGCTGACTCCCCTCTCAGTGTGCTGTCTCTCCCCTTGTGCAATGCTTCTTCCCCTGTGCGCTGTCTCTCCCCCTGTATGCTTTCTCTCCCCCTGTGCGCTGTCTCTCCCCCCTGTGCACTGTCTCTCCCCCTGTGTGCTGTCTCTCCCCCTGTATGCTTTCTCTCCCCCTGTGCGCTGTCTCTCCCCCCTGTGCACTGTCTCTCCCCCTGTGTGCTGTCTTTCCCCCTGGGCACTGTCTCTCCCCTGTGTGCTGTCTCTCCCCCTGTGTGCTGTCTCTTCCTCCAGTCTGCTGTTTTTCCCTCCTGTTCACTTTCTTTCTCCCCTGTGCGCTACTCTCCCTCTTGTGCACTATCTCTCCCTTGTGAACTGTCTCTCCCCCCTGTGTCTGTCTCTTTCACCATTTGCCTGTCCCTCTCCGCTGTGCATTGTCTCCTCTCCTCTGCGTTGTCTCTCCCTCCTGTGCGCTGTCTCTCCCCCCTGTGCGCGGCCTCTCCCCCCTGTGCGCTGTCTCACCCCCCTGTGCGCTGTCTCTCCCCTGTGTGCTGCCTCACCTTCCTGTGTGCTTTTCTCCCCATTGTGCTCTGTCTCTCCCCCTGTGCCTGTCTCTCTCCCTGCTGTGCCTGTCTCTCTCTCTCTGTGCCTGTCTCTCTCCCCTGTGCCTATCTTTCTCCCCTGTGCATTGTCTCTCCCCCTGTGCACTGTCTCTCCCCTCTGTGAGCTGTCTCTCCTCTCTGTGCCTGTCTGTTCCGTTCCCTGTGTGTTGTCTCTCCCGTGTGCTGTCTCTCTCCCCCTGTGGGCTGTCTCTCCCCTCTGCGCTGTGTCTCCCCTCTGTGAGCTATCTCTCCTCTCTGTGCCTGTCTATTTCCTGTGTTCTGTTTCTCCCCTGTGCCTGTCTCTCCTCTCTGTGCCTGTGTCTATGCCTGTCTTCACCCCCCATGCGCTTCCCCTCACTCCTTCTCCTACCCCCATGTGGCAGGCACTCAGAACAGCGTCCGACTGTCATATTGTGATCGGTCACATAAACCAAGTTCCGCCCGTGTATGTGACTGATCACATAACCATGACATTGCCACAGGTCCTTTATTCTCTGGTAAGTCGGAGGAAGGTGTGCAGGATTCTGAGGGAGGTGTTCGTCATGAGCCGTCTCGTGTGGATCGTCGGCTTCAGATGTCGGTACTGCCGCCAGCAGGCGCCATGTTTGCCCACCCATCACTTAGGTGTGCTAATATGGCACAGTTTTCAGCAGCGCTTTGAATTGTGGGATTCCTGGACATTGCCTCAGAATTTGATGATGGACGCCACTAAGTATGTATATAATACCCACAACCCATCACTAATCATTGCAACCTCAACAACTTTAGACCCATTCCTCCAGCCCTTGCTCCCCTGGTCCCGCTACTTGGCGCACTCTGGAATGCCCGCTCGGTCTGCAACAAACTCCCATTCATCCACGACCTCTTTATCTTTAATAAACTCCTATTCCTTGGGATCACTGAAGCCTGGCTCACCCCCTCTGACATGGCCTCCCCTGCTGCACTCTCTTATGGCGGACTCTGTCTTTCCCACACACCCCGCCCCTCTAACAAACATGACGGAGGAGTTGGCGTAGTCCTGTCCAATAACTGCTCCTTTACCCCTATTCCACTGACACACTCCGCTACTCTCTGTAACCTTCAGCTGGCTGTCATTTACCGCCCCCCCTGGATTCATTGCCTCCTTCCTTGACCATTTCACCACCTGGCTACTCCTCTTCCTTTCTGCGGACATCCCCACTATCATCATGGGTGATTTCAATATCCCCATTAACACTTCCCACCTAACCGCCTCTAAACTTCTTTTACTAACTACTTCCTTTGGGCTCTCTCAGTGGTCCTCTGCCACTCACAAAGATGGCTGCACGCTGGACCTTATCTTCACCCACCTATGCTCCCTCACTAACCTCTCAAACGCACCCCTCTCCCTGTCTGACCACAATCTATGACTTTCTCCTCCCTCTCCTCCACTACTACACTACCCCCACTCCGCAAACTCAATCATCCTTGCAGAAACTTAAAACACATCGATCTAGACTCACTCTCAGAATCCCTTCTCCCTCTCACCGATATAGCTTCTATACACGACACAGACGCTGCCACCACCCTATATAACACCACAATAACTACGGCCCATGACTTAGCCGCCCCCCTCACACACAACATTCCTTGCAGAAACAGGCAACCCTGGCACACCGCCCTCACTAAAGACCTGAGACGGGCTTTCCGAGAGGAGATGGAAGATATCTCATTCCGCGTTATTCAAGCAGTCTTTCACCAACTTCAAGTCCGCACTCACTACCGCAAAACAATCCTTCTCATCCCTAATAACCTCCCTGTATAACAATCCCAAACAGCTTTTAAAACCTTCAATTCCCTACTCCGCCTGCCCGCTTCTCCTCCCTCTCCCCTTATCTCTACTAAAGACTTTGCCTCCTTCTTTAAGCAGAAGATCGATAAAAATCTGAGACAGCTTTGACCCACTGTCCTCACAGCTTCCCCTCTCACCTACACTGCCCTTCCCTTCCAAAAGTGCTTCTCCCCAATAACTGAGGAACAGCTCTCCTCTCTTCTGTGAAAGTGACATCTCACCACCAGCAGCGCCCACGACCCGCTCCCATCCCACCTCATTCCCAGCCTCACCTAAGTCTTCATCCCAACCCTAACTTATCTCTTCAATTTATCACTTACCACTGGCGTCTTCCCCTCATCCTTCAAACACGCCTTAATCACACCCATCCTCAAAAAACCCTCCCTCCACCCAGCATCTGTTTCTAACTATCGCCCCATATCTCTTCTCCCCTTCACCTCAAAACTACTTGAACAACATGTACATTCAGAACTGTCCTCCCACCTCTCCTCCTGCTCCCCCTTTGACCATCTACAATCCGTTTCCGACCCCACCACTCCGCAGAAACAGCCCTAACCAAAGTCACCAACGACCTACTGACCACCAAGAGCAAGCGACACTACTCTGTCCTTCGCCTCCTCGACCTATCTGCCTCCTTTGAGACTGTTGACCATTCCCTCCTACGTCAGGTCCTAGAATCACTGGGACCATTACTCTTCTCCATCTACACCCTTGGCCTTCAGTACCATCTCTACACCGATGACACCCAGCTCTATCTCTCTGGACCCGACATCACCTCCCTACTATCCAAAATCCCACGCTGCCTGTCCGACATCTCATCCTTCTTCTCTGCTCGCTTCCTGAAGCTGAACATGGACAAAACTGAGTTCATTGTCTTCCCCCCAAGTCACTCTCCCCCACTACCCGACCTATCCATCCTTGTCAACAACTGCTCACTCTCCCCAGTCCCCCACGCCCTCGGGGTAATCCCCGACTCTTCCCTTTCCTACAAGCCTCACATACAGACCCTCGCCACTTCCTGACGACTCCAACTCAAACATATTTCCTGGATTTGCACTTTCCTTGACCACGACACTGCAAAAACACTTGTTCATGCTCTCATCATCTCCCACCTCGACTACTGCAACCTCCTGCTTAACGGCCTCCCCGCCACCTCCATTACACCTCTCCAATCTATCCTAAACTCCACTGCCCGACTAATCCACCTGTCCCCCCGCTACTCCCCTCTCTCCCCCCTTTCCCAAGCTCTTCACTGGTTCCACACTTCTCAGAGATCCCAATTGAAAACACCATGGCATACAAAGCCATCCACAACCTGTCCCCTCCATACATCTCTGACATGGTCTCCCGATACCTACCCTCACGCAACCTGCATTCCCATGAATTAGAATATCATCAAAAATCAATATCATATTGTCATGATTCAGGGCATTTCAGGGAATCCTGAAACTTGTTGACTAAGAAATCAATATTATATTCACACTTTGATGTCTCGTGGAATACGGCAGCGTGGTGTTTAACCCTTCATCCTCCCTACTGTAATTTTCTGAGATAACGACCTTTGGGTTTTCATTAATCATCAACATTAACATAAATAAATACATGAAATAGATCCCTCTGTGTGTAATGACTCTATATAATATATGTGCGTCACTTTATGTATTGAATTACTGGAATAAATTAAGTTTTTGATGATTCTAATTCATTCAGATGCAGATGTATTTATCCAGCATGTGTGGGCCACCATATCACTTCTTTTGGACTTTATGTACTCAGATGGGGCATCAGAGCTTTGGTCAAGAAGAACGGGGCTCCAACTTCAAGTAATAAATAAGATTTAGTAAATACCACATAATCTTTAATTTCTGACTCATAGCAAACCTTTATATTGTCAATGATACATTTAAAAAAAATATATCACCCCCTCAGACTATGGATTCTTTACTGTAAGAGCAGTGAGACTATGGATTCTTTACTGTAAGAGCAGTGACACTATGGATTCTTTACTGTATGAGCAGTGAGACTATGGATTCTTTACTGTAAGAGCAGTGACAATATGGATTCTTTACTGTATGAGCAGTGACACTATGGATTCTTTACTGTAAGAGCAGTGAGACTATAGATTCTTTACTGTAAGAGCAGTGAGACTATGGATTCTTTACTGTAAGAGCAGTGAGACTATGGATTCTTTACTGTAAGAGCAGTGAGACTATGGATTCTTTACTGTAAGAGCAGTGACACTATGGATTCTTTACTGTAAGAGCAGTGAGACTATGGATTCTTTACTGTAAGAGCAGTGACACTATGGATCCTTTACTGTAAGAGCAGTGAGACTATGGATTCTTTACTGTAAGAGCAGTGACACTATGGATTATTTACTGTAAGAGCAGTGACACTATGGATTCTTTACTGTAAGAACAGTGAGACTATGGATTCTTTACTGTAAGAGCAGTAACACTATGGATTCTTTACTGTAAGAGCAGTGACACTATGGATTCTTTACTGTAAGAACAGTGAGACTATGGATTCTTTACTGTAAGAGCAGTAACACTATGGATTCTTTACTGTAAGAGCAGTGACACTATGGATTTTTTACTGTAAGAGCAGTGAGACTATGGATTATTTACTGTAAGAGCAGTGAGACTATGGATTCTTTACTGTATGAGCAGTGAGACTATGGATTATTTACTGTAAGAGCATGAGACTGGATTCTTTACTGTAAGAACAGTGAGACTATGGATTATTTATTGTAAGAGCAGTGAGACTATGGATTATTTACTGTAAGAGCAGTGAGACTATGGATTCTTTACTGTAAGAGCAGTGAAACTTTGAAGTCTCTACTGTAAGAGTAGTGATACCATGCATTCTTTACTGTAAGAGCAGTGACACTATGGATTCTCTACTGTAAGAACAGTGAAACTGGATTTTTTTTACTGTAAGAGCAGTGAGACTATGGATTCTTTACTGTAAGAGCAGTGAAATGGGGATTCTTTACTGTAAGAACAGTGAGACTATGGATTCTTTACTGTAAGAGCAGTGGGACTATGGATTATTTACTGTATGAGCAGTGAGACTATGTATTCTTTACTGTAAGAACAGTGAGACTATGGATTATTTACTGTAAGAGCAGTGAGACTATGGATTCTTTACTGTAAGAGCAGTGAGACTGTGTATTCTTTACTGTAGCGCAGTGAGACTATGGATTCTTTATTGTAAGAGCAGTGACACTATCGATTCTTTACTGTAAGAGCAGTGAGACTATGGATTATTTACTGTAAGAGCAGTGAGATTATGGATTCTTTACTGTAAGAACAGTGAGACTATGGATTCTTTACTGTAAGAGCAGTGAGACTATGGATTATTTACTGTAAGAGCAGTGAGACTATGTATTCTTTACTGTAAGAACAGTGAGACTATGGATTCTTTACTGTAAGAACAGTGAGACTATGGATTATTTACTGTAAGAGCAGTGAGACTATGGATTCTTTACTGTAAGAGCAGTGAGACTATGGATTCTTTATTGTAAGAGCAGTGACACTATCGATTCTTTACTGTAAGAGCAGTGAGACTATGGATTATTTACTGTAAGAGCAGTGAGATTATGGATTCTTTACTGTAAGAGCAGTGAAATGGGATTCTTTACTGTAAGAACAGTGAGACTGTGTATTCTTTATTGTAAGAGCAGTGGGACTATGGATTATTTACTGTATGCGCAGTGAGACTATGGATTCTTTACTGTAAGAGCAGTGAAACTATGATTCTTTACTGTACGAGCAGTGAGACTATGGATTATTTACTGTATGCGCAGTGAGACTATGGATTCTTTACTGTAAGAGCAGTGAGACTATGGATTCTTTACTGTAAGAGCAGTGACACTATGGATCCTTTACTGTATGAGCAGTGAGACTATGCATTCTTTACTGTAATGCGCAGTGAGACTATGGATTCTTTACTGTAAGAGCAGTGACACTATGGATTCTTTACTGCACGAGCAGTGGACTAGGGATTATTTACTGTAAGAGCAGTGAAATTTGGATTCTTTAGTGTAAGAACAGTGAGACAATGGATTCTTTACTGTAAGAGCAGTGACACTATGGATTCTTTACTGCACGAGCAGTGGGACTATGGATTCTTTACTGTAAGAGCAGTGAGACTATGGATACTTTACTGTAAGAGCAGTGAGATTGCAGAACTGTCTGCCACATGATGATGTGATGGTTGACTCACTACAAAAGTTAATGGAGGGTCTTTATGCCTTTCTGGAAAACTATAATATTACAAATTATGGGCACTAGATTCGTTGACCCAGGGAATAGTCTGATTGGTGTATATGGTGTCGGGAAGAAATTTGTCCCCTAATATGGGGCACTTGGCATCTGCCTCTTTAGGGCTTTTGTCTTCCTCAACACATTAGGATGATGGGTTCAACTCAACAGATGTGTGTTTTCTTTGAAGACTATTATCCTATCTCACATCACTAATTTCAGGATAAGATGAAAGAGGAGGCGAGGTAAAGCAAGGCGCCTTTGTCCGTGCTGCGGTCAGGCAGCCCCTTCATTACACCTTTAGCTCCTTCACCGCAGGAAGACTCGATGGTTCTCGATACCTTTGATTTTAATTAACATTTTAATGGCTGTCCTTGTGTGCATATGCCTGGTGATTTCCTTGCAGTAAGTAAAGGGTCATAATTCTTTGACTGCGGAACTGATATTTCACGTGCCAACCATAAAAAAAATTATGCTCAGTTAATTCCCGCTAATAAAACCATTGAAACTTCACACGATTGTCAGCGGCTTCACACCTCATACACGTGGTTCAGTCTTAGCCCATGAATTTGCCTTTTGCTCCCAGCCTGTTTCCCTTTATCTTATATCTTTTCTCCAAATCCAAGATTATGATTAGTGATGAGCAAATATACTCGTCACTATTCAGTACAGATATTCGTTACCGGATATTTTGGTCCTCGCCTCGCGAGATTTGAGTCCACACCACACGTTGATTTTCAGCCACTAAATATGCGGGGATTGCTGCTAATCATGGTAATGCCATAGCCATCTTTCCTACTGGGATTGGCCGGCGGCATCACGTCTTCGAGTCTATATTAGACCTGTTGGCCACACTGTTTTCAGAGGTGGCATAGGAAGAGTTTCTGCTGGAGAAGGGACAGTATCTTATTGCGTTCCAGTGCAAGATTAAACAAACTGTCCTTTTTAAGGGTTAATTCACAATAACGCTTTCAGCTGTAATTAGTGTATGGTTAGCTTCTGGAGTATGGCTACATACTGTTTTAGCAGGGTTTATTATTGTCCCTACATGGTGCTACATAAACCAAAGAGTCATTTTAAGGGCTAATTCCAAAACATTCTAGTGTATTCTAATAAGGCTGCTAGCTGTACTTATGGCTGGGAAAGTTTCTGGAGTTGGGATAGCATATTATAGGCATTTCTGCTGGGTTCATTGGATTACAGTACTTGTTGGTGCTACATAAACCAAATATTCCTTTTTAAGGGCTAAATCCAATACATTCTAGTGTATTCTAATAACGCTGCTAGATGTAATTAGTACAGGGAAAGCTTCTGCAGAAGGGATAGCATACTATATTGAAATTTAGAGAGGGTTCATTGGATTACAATACCTGCTGGTGCAACATAAACCACATATTCCTTTTTAAGGGCTAAATCCAATACATTCTAGTGTATTCTAATAGCGCTGCTAGATGTAATTAGTACAGGGAAAGCTTCTGCAGAAGGGATAGCATACTATATTGGAATTTAGACAGGGTTCATTGGATAACAATACCTGCTGGTGCTACACAAACCAAATATTCCTTTTTAAGGGCTAATTCCAATATATTCTAGTGTATTCTAATAAGGCTGCTAGCTATAATTAGTGCGTGAAAAGCTTCTGGAATAGGATAGCATACTATATTGGCATTTAGACAGGGTTCATTGGATTACAGTACCTGCTGTTTGCTACATAAACCAACATTTCTTTTAAGGGCTAATTGTAATACATTCTAGTGTATTCTGATTTGGTTGCTAACTGTAATTAGTGCAGGGAAAGCTTCTGGAGTAGGGATAGCATACTATATTGGAATTTAGACAGGGTTCATTGGATTACAATACCTGCTTTTGCTACATAAACCGAACATTCCTTTTAAAGGTTAATTCCAAAAGATTCTAGTGTATTCTAATAAGGCTGCTAGCAGTAATTAGGCGGGGAAAGCTTCTGGAGTAGGGATAGCATAATATGGGCAATTAAGCAGGGTTGATTGCGTTATAGTACCTGCTGGTGCAATATTAAAGCAATTCAAATAAGTTTATCATCTAATAACTGTGATCTGCGCTGCAATTAGTGTAGGGAGAGATTGTGGAGAAGCAATAGTGTCTTATGGTACCTTCAGACGCCGCCATATCGGCTGGGAATCCTAAAGGCGATATGTCGCCCCGGAACAATCACCGTGAAATTGCCTCACAGTTGCGGCATGTTATTGGGGAATTTCGCGGCGATAAATCGCCTCTCGCCTGTCGCCTGATTCCTGAGCACTGTTCAGTAATCAGCCTCAATCATGAAGGCGACATTTCCGTGTTGTGGCGTGTGAACGGGCGATAGTGATGGAAACAGCGTTGCCTAGGATTTACCCGTAGGCGTGCCGCAACCGTTCTGTAGTCTACGCCCCGTCTGCAATGATTGGTGTTGGCTACTGTGCTCCCATTGGCTGAGAATCGACAGGGCGCCATATTTGAAGAGCTGTCCATTCAGCAACACACATATCTTCAATGGCGTCATTTATTACCCAAACCTTCCGGAGCAGGCTGACCAATCGTAACGCTGTTGCGTTGTCCAATGAGCGCATATGGTGGCACACCTATCTCCTCGCACCGCTGAACATGTACGCCCACATTGACTTTGGAATTGTGACGTGTGAAGCGGCGATGGAATGAGGCAAGATAGTTTCCGCTGTAGGTGAGGCGATTTCCGGGGCGACACATCGTCTTACTTTCAGGGCGAGATTGCGGCGTGTAATGCCGCCATCGCCGATCTGAGGCGAACATGAAAACCGTGCACGCGCACGTTAGATCGCTCATATCGCCAGCCGATATTGCGGCGTGTGAAGGCACCATTCAGAGATATTGCCTTACAGTCCTTTGTGCTGCAACCTAAAAGTAATAATCCTTATCAGGGTTACATAGCAGCTTCTATCAATATACAGTGCACACAGAGAGCGGGGCTATACAGGACTCAGCATTCGAGCTTTGCTAGATCTGCAGCAAAAAAAATGGATTGTATCTAAATGACAGCAAGTGATGCATCACTGGAATCGAGGTCTCTGCTCCTACATCATGAAGTTTGGTAATCACAGGAGGCGCCCAAGATGTTGATATTTGAGTGCTGGCCCATGAAGTTCACACATCCATGGTGCGGCTGCCTCGGAGTACTGATGTGGACGATGGACCAGGGCTCTGCTATTCTTTTTGCTCAGTTCTATGGGTCAGGAATCTGACTAATGGGACCACCACCGAATCGAATGAAGCGGTGCCGGAGATAGCTGAGCGCTGTACAGTTTTTGGTTAATGAAGAGCGCGGTGCTGAAATTGATATCATTTCTGTCTAGAAATATGTAAAAATGGACAATTATCAAAGCTCTGATTCCAATACATATCTAATTTTACATTATTAGGACAGCAGCTTTAAAAATCCCATCTATAATTCCATCTAGGGAATGTATCCCAGGTGGGCAGTTAATCTTCTAGATAGAGGCTACCGAGTTAACTCTTGACATTGCAGAAGCCTCTAAAACCTTCAGCAACGCAACTCGGTATCACAGGTGCAAGATAGAAAATAGTTAACACCGAATATTAAAAATATGTCTCCCCGAAGATCCATTAGTGTCGGAAATAGGAAAATTCCCTTCCTTGTTAATTGTGAAGTATCAGGCGATTATTAATCTATTCTTAATTCTATTAAGAGTGATGGTCCTGGAAGGTGTATTAATTTCACATTAAGAAACTGGAGCACTTCATTAGAGAAGCTTCCCATTGTAATTGGAACCCAGGGTTGATCCTGGTATAAATATTCCGACTCCAGCCTTGTGTCTGTGACGGAACGCAAGGAGCTGGAAACCCAAGGAACAGACATTGGTTTATTTCAGCTATAAATCAGCCAATTACAACATTTCAGTCTCTCCGACAACACATTAGCTCTTCTTGATAGCATTGAGCTCCTCATTATGATAAGAACCAGGTACCATCCGCTTCCAGTAAATAATCTTTGAGCGTATTAGTCATACTAAAGGCTTAAATTAACCTCAAGATTTAAAGAGCAGAAGAAGTCATGTCTGAGATAAAGAAAACATGGCAACTTTCTGTGCAGCAACAGCGCCTTCCCTGCAACGCAGGCCTCGTCTGGTACTGCAGCTCAGCCAGCACCTGTTCACACTGGTGTCGCCGGTCAGTTTTTTTTTCATATATTGTTGGGAATGCAACTCACTTGATTGGACCAAGTGACACTTCTCTTACAGGGAACGATCACACCACTCCTTTAACCCCTTCTCGGCATATGGCATATATTTACGTCATGCGTCATGTCGATGCGCTGCTCTGCGTAGCAGAAGCAATTGGACGATCACAGCGTCAAGACCCATAATAAAAATGTATTAAAAAATGTTTTTAAAAATGTGAAAAAAAAAGTTCACATCACCCCCCTTTTGCCCCATTGGAAAAAAACCAAAAATATTTGTGCCAGAAATTCTGTATTTCCAACACAAGTGTATAAGTAACGTTGTATCATATGTATCAGAATCAGGGGCTGGCTGGCAAATTTGGGCCTGGGGGGGGCAAGCACACAGCTGTGGCCCATGAGCAGTGAGCTTCAGGGTCAGAGAGGACGCCAAGACCAACATGACAGATGGCCGGGTGGTCCCAAAACTGCTGCTTGGTCACTGGCCTGGGGGGCATTTGCCCCCCTGCCCCTTGGGCTAGCGAGCCCCTGATCAGAATCTGTACAAGTGTTTCATTGAGGTGCTGGAGGTTACTACTCAATACTCAAAAGTCTATGGGATCCTCGTTCTGGCTCTCATAGACCTGTAAAAGACAACTTCTGTAACGATTAACCTGCACTGCAATCATCATCACACACTGCTGCATGCAGAGTGTCGTGGTCGAGCACTGCAGATGCACTTTGTGATAAAATTACAGCCCTGAGCAGCCGCCTTGGTGTCGGCCCAGGTGGCGAATGCATTCCTGCCCCCCGGCCCACCCCACCTCTGCTGCCATGGGAATGAAGACCAAGAAGTAGATCCTGGATGACGATTTATTGACTATGCATTTTGGAGTAAAATAACTCTTTTATGAAGGAGAAGAAGTTATTTTACTCCATAGCGCATAGAAAATAAATCATCATCTAGGATCTACACCCTTTGGTCCTCATTTTCCACAGCAGCGCAGATTTTCCACAGCAGCGCAGATCAATCCCATCCATCCAAATGTTCTCTAATTTGGTAGAGAGAAGGGATATAACTAGGCAACTGCGATCTGATCCTTCATGGAGCCGGCTGTGCCCCTTTTTGTTTTGATCACGATGGATTTTAGCTGTTTTTCCAAGGAACTATTGAGGGAAGCGGCTCTTAAGTGGAGAAAGAAGTCTTTCTATGATATAAGACCATTCTACTTGCTCGTGCTAATACTTTATGCTAATTTTTCTGAGACCATTTAATTTCAATTATGCGGATTTTCAGGTGACTGTCAGATTTTAATGCTGCTTCTCGTCTTTAAAAAAAAAGTGTCAATCAACCGTATTCTTCATTCAAATGAACTAATTAATTAAGCATTGTGCAAAGGAATCCTTAATGGAATCATTGACTGCTTCAGCCAGAAACAGTCATCCGGCTCGTACCGCTGATTGTGCCGATCATTGAGACTCGCTGGAAGCGCTTAATAGAAATGGATCCCGAGCTCCGTACAGAAACCTATCGAGTTGCCGGAACGTGACCCTTCTTATGAAGCTTTTCCATCCTTTGTGTTTTAAGTTATACTTTCCCCTTTTACACCTCTTTTCTCCATATGCTGCATATTATTGGGATGGAAACCAACTACCCAAAAGAGGTCACCGGATCGAGTCCTGAGGCCGAGGTATGACAGCACCCCACAGTGGTGTAACTTGGAGCTTATGGGCCCTAATGCAAAAGCTCCAATGGGGCCCCCAATTATTGCAAAGCTTTAATGGCATTAGTCTTTTTCTATAGCCCAAAGGAACTTTGGGCCCCTTGGCTCCAGGCCGGGTGCGATTGCAACCCCTGCACCTGTTGTAGTTACCCCCTGGCACCCCCCTTTCTACGAGAACCCTCAGCAGCCCCCACCATCTGACTTTGTTGCTGGGACTCGCTCAGGTTGTATCCTGAAGAAAAGGTTAGAAAGCCTCGAAACGCGTGAATGATAAACCATACAGAATATATTTTGGGATCTCGGACTCTTCCTATCCAATGCAGAGACACCACACACTACTCCTCCATTTCACGTTCTTGTCTGTGGGTCTGCGATAGCTGCTATATACTCGATTGTTGGGTAACACAACTGAATCAGGTGAAGAGGCACCCTTCATCAGAAAAGCCCTATCACGCTTCTTTGCCTTATAGTTTGCCAGCAGGTTTTTGCCACCTCATTTGAGACCCTGATTTCAGCGATGTGTCACTTACTGGGCTGCTTGTCCCTGCTGTAGATATAGTGGTTCCCTGAATGCTGAGCTCTGTAGAACCCCTCCCACACCCCCAATTGACTGCTTTCTGTGTATATTGTGCAGAGGCAAAAAGCTGCCAATCAATGGTGGGGGCGGGATTGGACTACATAGCAGGGTTACTAGTCCTCCAGTGATAATTGTCACGCTTCCAGGGGAAGGCGCCCTAGAGTGGACCCACTGGACCGTGGTACTGAACTCCCCTGGGTGAGCTGACCTAGTTTACCCAACCCCTATACAGGGATTGTCAGGGGCAAGCCCAGGGGGTCTAAATACCACAGCTGCTGGTACCAGGGGGCGGCTCGTAGGTTAGCCTATGCTACGGCACAGCTAAGGATTCCGGGATAACAGGGTACAAAGCTAGGAGAACATTAATGGTGCTACTGGGGAAGAGCACAGCAAGGGTTCCTGGAAACAGAGTACAAGGAAGGCCTGACCAACAGCTAGCAAAGCAGAAGCTCAACTAACACAATAATCAGGCACCGCCCATCAGTGGAGGCGGCCTGATATACCGGAGGAAGAGCAGCTATTGGTCAAGGGGAGTGTCAGGTTGGACCGTGGCGGCCCCTAGAGTCACAGGGGAGGAGTGCACCTAGTGCGCCGCTGATTGGTCACATGAATACACCTTTGTAATGTGCTCATGTGTGAGCCCGGTGGTCAACTGACAGGAAGGGGACCCGGCGACGCCTCCAACACACAGCACGCCTGGAAGCTGGATGCTCGGTCGGCAGAGGAGCAGAGGATGCCAACCCGGGAGAGGTGAGCTGGGGAGCGGTGCCAGGGGACCTAACAATAATCTCAGGGATTTTATCAAAAGTACAGCAAGCAGCCCAGTAAGTGAAATGTGGTATCAAGATCTCTACATTATATCAGCAGAAGAAAATCCAATCAGACCTTGGATACTTTCCAAATTTCATTTCCTTTATTTTGCACACTTAAAATGTCATCATCATGGGCACCGTTGATGCGTTTCGACTCCTGACACGAGTCTTATGACGGCTCCCATGATCCTGACATTTTAAGTGTGCAAAATAAAGGAAATGAAATGTGGAAACTATCTGAGGTCTAATTGGATTTTCTTCTGCAGTTAATTGCCGATGGGCACCTGATCGGAAAAAGGATCCACTGTAGCTCGTCCAGAGGTTACGTGGTGAGCGTAACCTACTTACACATCTCTACATTATACTGCTATCACATTAGGTGGAAAAATCATGGTAACTGATTCCCTTTAACTAAACAAAATGCTGTACCCCAATAAAGCTGTTAGTACGGGTCACGAGACCAACTGTTATGGTTGTGCAGCGACTCACAGGGGAAAAGGGTAACACACTAACACAATACTGCAACTGAATCTGCCGGTTCATGTACAGACTAGAGATCCTGAACCTGCAATCCCTAATGGTTCCTGTGTGAGCTGGGATAGCACCGACCGCAGACTAAATGATGGAAACTAGACCTATTGTCACGGGGTGCTGAAACGGATAGGGAGGCAAGATGGTATGGTGGGCAAGGGTGTTAAGGGGAGCTAGTCTGGCCCTGGACCTGAGGTCTCTGACTAGCCCTGTTCCCGAGGGTACCTCTGAAGGTGAGGAGGTATGGGTCGCCACCTTAGCCCTTCGCTCCTGATCAGCCCTAGACTAAGGACCCCTACTTCCACCTATGGACAGGGAAACCTAGGAGCTTCGATGAAAGTCAATGGCAGAAATGACATAGCTCAGCATAGCACAACTTCACAGCACGAGTCCAAATACAAAATGAGCTCTCACTGTGACACCTATTGGAGGGAGGTGAAGCTATATAAATGCTGGGGAGTGGAGATCTGAATATTAAGACACACCCCTCCACCTCCACCCAAATGCTACGACTCACTCTTCCAATTGGAGCTGCAGCACACAGCATAGACTAAGGAAAAAAAACAATTTAAACACAACAGCAACACTAATGGATTGCAAGGCAGTCAACACGTGACACCTGCTCTTCATGTTCCTCCAAAAGAACCAGACGGCAGAGCAGAGTGCAATTACATACAGAAAGGAAGTGTCACGCTGGGTGAGCCGAGACACCCAGCGCTGGATGACGACAGGGAGGGGAGAAAGGAGACCCTGATGCTAAGGGCGAAAGGGAGGTGGTGACCCCTAGAAAAACTAGTACTGACACCTGGCTCCCCTAAAGTTAGGGTGCAACCAGGAACACCTGAACAGCTATCACCAGCAGTGTATCCTGGGAGTCAAGGGAAATATATAGGCAGCTCAAGGTAAGGAATCAGCTGGGTCCTAGAGACCTTCAGTTTTAATTAAAAGGGAACGCATCTTAAAGCGACAGACATTTTCTTAGGATTTTGACTGTTTAGCCAAACATGGGGCCTTCTCCGAGTGCCCTCTACAGTCTCATCCATTCCTCCTGACACACCTGTGACAGGAAGGTGGGCTGAAATAGAAAGTGATCCCAGAGTGAGTAAACAAGAGCACGTAATACAATATAAGGTATATAATGCTAAAGAATATGTTGCCTACTTCCTAACACCAAACAGAAGATAGGTGCAGAGTGAAGAACATTACCGGAAGAGAGAGGTGAACCCTGGCCGGACTTCCAATGACTGGCATAAACAAACAGCAGTGTGGCAGGACATTCAATTAGAAATGTCACCAGCACGAAATGCCAGCAGGGGAAAGTGTATATAGCTGAACCCCAAAGGTGATTGGATAGACAAATGAGTGAATGAAAACACCTGTTAGCCTAATGGAACTACAGCAAGGATAACAGAAACTAAACACCGATGATCAAGGTGTACCTGCGGTGGTTCTACGCCATACTCCTCCCCGTACATTGGCCACAGGATCCCTTTAAGGGAAGACCATGAGTAGAATGGCCTAGGAATAACCCCTTTAAGATCCATCATATACTAAGTAAAATCACGGAATATAATTATTTTGACTATTGATGGCGGTATAATGTTTTTCTTCAGGCGATTACGTGGTGGTATGGAACATGTTCTACAAGACGATTTTCACCGTATTAGCCTAAAAATAATCATTTTCTATCATCCTACAGAGCTGTTTCCCCAATGTCTCTGTGTCCCTCCGTGTTTCTCTCTCATTACCGGATTACATTTTATGGCTGAAAGTTTACAACAAGCCTGTCACCATCTCACGCTTCACATTGCACCTGTGAATCTGAGAGATCAAGTACCTTGTTATGTCAGCACCTTACTGTGGGCTTGGCAGGTGTTACCGCCATGAGTTGGGCAAATGAGCCCCTGAAGAAGGCAGGTGGTAAAGGGAACGTCTCGGTGTCATCTCCACATTGAACACACTGTGATACCCTATGGACTCAGAAGAGTCTTCAAACCATTTCCACTTCTTGTGAAGGAGTTAATAATTTAGATTTTATGTTTCGTTAAACTTTTTAATTGGAAGCTTGTTGTATTGATTTTCTTTCTATAAATCTAGACTATCTTTCTTTATTCCCTTTCTTTTATTCACTGATTTACGATCTCTCGCTTGCCATCGTGGACTGTGCTAAGATTACTGATCAGTCTCCCTCTAACCAAACTTTCTCCTCTCCAATCAGCCCTGAATGTGGGAGCCAGGGTCTTATTTCTGTCCAGCCACTTCACTGATGCCTCCACCTAGTGCCAGTCATTACACTGGTTACCCATCTGCTAAAATACAATATAAAGTTGTCACTCTCACCCACAGCTCTCCACAGTTCTGCACCACCCTATATCTCTTGTATCATCCTATCCACACTAATCTAAGACTAGTATCCTCCATAATCTGAACATCGCACCTCCATCTCCAAAACTTCTTTCGAGCTGTGCCAATTTCCTGGAATTCACTACCCCAGATAATCAGACTAATGCCTAGCCCACATGTTTTTAAGTGTGCTTTAAAAAACACATCTCCTTAGATAGACCTAACTTTGCCATGTTCCCTCTTTCTTAATATCAGAATCTGCTCCCTCCTATTCATCTGCCTCCACATTGTCATGTGTTGACTGCTTTCCTTTGCAGTCCATGAGTGTTGCTGCTGTGATTTAAATCTGAAGGTTTGTTTCCTTTAGTTCAAGCTGTAGTCTCTGCTGTGTACGGCTCTGCAGGTGGAGGAGTGTGTCATAGCGTTCAGGTGGAGGTGGATGGATGTGTCTTAGGATTCAGATCTCCACTCCTCCAGCCTTGAAATAGTTCCACTTCCCTCCACCTAGTGTCGCAGATAGAGTTCAGTTTATACTTGTACCCCATGCAGTAAGGAGATGAGTGCTGCTGCTGTTCCCTTCCATTGGAGCTGCTGGGTTTTCTCAACCCATGGGTGAAGGTAGAAGCTCTTAGCCTAGGGCTGATCAGAAGCAAAGGTCAAGGGTGGCAACCTGGTCATCCTCACCTTCAAAGATAACTCCAGGAACAAGGTGAGCCAGAGACCCCCAGTCAGGGTCATACTAGTCCCCCAGTTTACCTATGTCCATTTTACCATCCTGCCTCTTGATTCCCTATCCACTATACCACCTTGTGGTACACATCCTTCATGCACACGATAACTGCACTTAACATATCCTGGCTGCTGACTGAATCATGCAGATTTATATCATAACCCCTATTTAAAGGGAACCTGTCAGCTCGTTCTACCCTCCTATGCTATCACTACCTGTCCCTTCATCTTGCTAGATGATCCCTAGCCATCCCTCTCTGACCTAAAAGTGCCCTATAAAAAGTAAGAACAATGATTTATAACTTACATGCTGTCTACATCCAGACACTGGAAAGGCGGCCTCCGGGGCTCCATTCTCCCCCTCTCTCTGGTTCCTAGCACGCCTCACTGGGCGTCCTCATTCCTTGCGCTGTGCCACCTCTTTTTGAAATTTTCGCCTCCTTTGCTACCATGATGCGCTGGGCCAGAAAGTTATATCTGGCCTGGTGCATTGTGGGGGCTCATCACGTGTTCGGCCCGGCTCCGGCGCATGCGCAGTGCGCATATTGAAACCGGGCCATATATACGTCATAAGCCCCCACAATGCACCAGGCCAGATATGACGTTTCGGCTTGGCGCATCATAGTAGCTTTTTCAAATTTACCGCCGGCTATTTTAAACAATCAGCTGATGCATTCAAATAGCCGGCAGTAACTTAGAAAAAGCAAGCGGGCTTACTTCCAGCAGGCAGAAGGAAGGCGGTAGAACAGGGCGGGAAGCAAAGGACCGGGTAGGAAGTAAAAAATTGGTTGGGGGCGGAGGACCAGGAGGGAAATCGAGGATCGGACGAGGAACCGGGCGGGTAGCAAAGCACCGAGCGAGAAGCAAAGCATCGGCAGAGAGCATGCATCAGCTGATTGTTTAAAAAAGCCGGGTTCTTCACCAAGCCTAGATAGATCTACCAGGGCCTTCACCGAGCCTAGATAGGTCCACCAGGGCCTTCACCAAGCCTAGATAGGTCTACCAGGGCCTTCTCCAAGCCTAGATAGGTCCACCAGAGTCTTCACCAAGCCTAGATAGGTCCACCAGAGTCTTCACCAAGCCTAGATAGGTCCACCAGGGTCTTCACCAAGCCAAGATAGGTCCACCAGGGTCTTCACCAAGCCTAGATAGGTCTACCAGGGCCTTCTGCAAGCCTAGATAGGTCCACCAGAGTCTTCTCCAAGCCTAGATAGGTCCACCAGAGTCTTCTCCAAGCCTAGATAGTTCCACCAGGGTCTTCTCCAAGCCTAGATAGGTCCACCAGGGTTTTCTCCAAGCCTAGATAGGTCCACCAGAGTCTTCTCCAAGCCTAGATAAGTCCACCAGAGTCTTCTCCAAGCCTAGATAAGTCCACCAGAAACTTCACCAAGCCTAGATAGGTCCACCAGAGTCTTCTCCATATAGGTCCACCAGGGTCTTCTCCAAGCCTAGATAGGTCCACCAGGGTCTTCTCCAAGCCTAGGTAGGTCCAGCAGGGTCTTTTACACCATTATCTTAACAGCATTGGGTTGCCGGTCTTCCTCTTCGCCTTGCTCCTTCTATTTGTCCATCTCCAGTGTTTGCTCTCTTCGTATGATTAAGTTGTAGCTTGGTGATCCATGCTTCGAAGGATATGTTTGGCTTGAATTGTTCCAAAACTCCTTACAGTTTAGCTATGACTATATAATTTTCGGAATCTAAGGCTGTAAACATGTGTGGTGGTCGTACCATGCTTTTTTGCCAGTTAGTTTTGGGATATTGATTAAACAATATACAACGTGTTCTACAATCATTCTCTTTTTGGACCGTCTTGTTGTTGGAAGATCAATTCTCCCTCTTTTGGATGAGACACAACCTGACATGGCCTAGTTAACCTGAGCTTTTATTGATATCAACATAACATACATCTCATTTCTTGCAGAAAAATATCCTTCGCCTTCTGGAATTCGGCTCTGGAGACTCGCTAATAGCCCGATACCGATCCTACTTAACGTTCCCATTGATTGGTTTTACATTGTTACAAAATGATGCTTCCAATGATGACTCGGGGCAATGTATGCATTTACAGGTCATTAGTAGGAGGTCGGATGGCGTCATGAAAGCTACAGCAAAGACAACGGCAAAGGAGACACAAGAAACATCCCGAGCCGTCACCGAGACATTAACAAGACTAGAAACAATCCAGTTTACAGAAAACGACTTCCCAGTGTAGGAATCAGTGGATCGATGTGATGAAAAGTGGAAACCAATAATGAAAGAATGAAACGGATAAAAAAGACAGCAGGGAGTCTGGAGGATTTCTAAATTAAAGGATAAGACAGCTGATCAGTGAACAAGCGTGTAACGCCATGGCAGCTTGTACCTTTATCTACCGCGCTCACACCTAATGATCATTACATTAGTCGAAAGTGTTAGAGCCATGCAGGGAGGAGAATGTACAATCTGCCTCCAAGGAAATTCAATGAAAACTTTGTAGTTTTCTTTTTTACTTTTCCTTAGATGTTAAAATTCTACACCCACAGATATGACCCTACAGAATTAAAGGGGTTTTCCAGTTTGAAAATCCCGTCCCCCTGCCAGGTGCAGTTTCTTTTAAGAAAACAAATTGTGCTATATTCACCTGTTCCGGCTGAGCTGCTGCTTCTGGTATCTGTTATTGTCTGCAGACCTGATGTCATGTTGACAGCGCTGCAGCCAATCACTGAGCTCAGAAGCACTGGGCAGCTTGTGCCGTCAGCTCGGGCAGAGCTGCTGAGCTCAGTGATTGGCAGCAGCGCTGTCAACATGATATCAGCTCTGCAGCCAATCACTGAGCTCAGCAGCGCTGGGCAGCTTGTGCCGTCAGCTCGGGGCTGAGCTCAGTGATTGGCTGCAGAGCTGATGTCATGTTGACAGCGCTGCAGCCAATCACTGAGCTCAGCGCTGCTGGCAGCTTGTGCCGTCGCTAGGCAAGCTGCTGAGCTCAGTGATTGGCAGCAGCGCTGTCACATGATATCAGCTCGGCAGCCAATCACTGAGCTCAGCAGCGCTGGCAGCTTGTGCCGTCAGCTCAGGCTGAGCTCAGTGATTGGCCTGCAGTGATTCATGTTGACAGCGCTGCACAATCACTGAGCTCAGCGGCGCTGGGCAGCTTGTGCATCAGCTCGGCAAAGCTGCTGAGCTCAGTAAATGCTGCAGAGCTGATGTCATGTTGACAGCGCTGCAGCCAATCACTGACTCAGCAGCTCTGGGCAGCTTGTGCCTAGCTCGGGCAGAGCTGCTGAGCTCAGTGATTGGCTGCAGAGCTGATATCATGTTGACAGCGCTGCTGCCAATCACTGAGCTTAGCAGCTCTGGCCAGCTTGTGCCGTGGTCATGACCTCAGCTGGGGGTCCAGTCTCTTATAAACAGGGAGACCAGCGCTCATCACATGGCACTATGCACCTCACCCACTCTCTGTCCCTGTAGCAGGTCCGGAGTCCGCTATGCAGGGAGATCAGCGCCTATCATAAAGCTCCACTTGTATTTCTCACCCTGTCCGTGGTTCCAGACAATCGGTGGCTCCTTTCTCTACTAGGAACCTGCATCCCTTTGGCAGGTCTCATGGAAATGCTCTTAGGAGGCGTGCCCCGCTTCCTACACATACTTAAAGCAGCAGTGCACCTGTTCTCTATTAGGGCTATCTGTGCTGTGATGCTCTGTGCATAAAAGGCATCCTACCCTTAAGGGAGGTGCCTGGGCAATGTGTTCATTCTGTAAGATCATTTCCTCCTGCTCAGGCCACACTCTGCTTTGTTCTGAAATGCGGAGACTGTCGTTTTGCATTATACTAATACCTCTGTCTCCACAGAATCCTCTGCTGGCAGTTCCTTATCTTGAATCCCTCTGGACACACCGGATCCCACTCCAGGTTTGCTAAGCCTCTCCTCACAGAACCATCTAGATACCATTACTGGCTGGATCAGCCTTTCCGGGGTGACATGGAGCCTACGGGATTCTCTCCACCGATAGAGCCAGTATTCCACAGTCTCTTCTATCCAGTCTGTCGCTGTCAACTCTGCCAGAGTTGGTGGCCTCAGTGATTGGCTGCAGAGCTGAAATCATGTTGACAGCTCTGCAGCCAATCACTGAGCTCAGCAGCTGTGGGCAGCTTGTGTTGTCAGTTCGTGCAGAGATTCTGAGAGAAGTAATTGTCTGCAGTGCTGTAGACATAAATATGCAGACAATAAGAGACACCAGGGCCCTGTAATAAAGATTACAGTAGGGCTGTAAGATTATTTATGTACTTACCTGTATCCGCACCTGCTAAGTCAGCCCTGCCATGTTAAGATACCCGTTTGGCACTCAGCGCTGCTGTGACAAGGTGCTATCTGCATACCCAGTTCTGCTACAACAAGGTACCTGCAACTCAAGTTTGCTGTATTAAGTTGCAGTTTGCACACTCAGTTCTGCCACTACAAGGTGCCTGTCTGCCATTTCTACTGTACGTGTGACACGCCCACTCCGGGGTCGGGAGTACTCGTTACTGGGCCAGTTCTTACGGTTCTTTTTGTGGAATGTCAAGGTGGCCACCCGGCTCCGTGACCCTGGCGGTGTCATTTAAATAAACGGGGATTGACGGGGAAGACAGGGAAAAGGGGATTCATGACACCACCTGCGGTGCGCGGCCATGGGCGGCTGCTGCTGCTTCAGAACCTCTGGGGACGATGACCAGCAGCTTGGATGGTTCCACTCCCCGCAGGTGTAGCGAGGTCCCCAGGGCAGCAGAAGGAGGTCAGTTCGTGCATTGGGAGATGTTTCTTAGGTCATCAGCACCTGGTGTTCATGCGGCTTCTGCGTCGGTGTCATCACTAAGAAAGTCTCACACACCACAGCTGAGTTCTGTTACTTACTTAGTTTTTCAGCATGCCGTAGGTGCTTCCTTGCCAACCTCCGCTTCATGTTGTCTCTAGAACCGGGACAGTGCAGTCGAGCCTCTTTAGGTGTTCTTCTCTCTCTTTCTGGGTGGTTCTTTCTCTGGTGTTCCCTCCGCACTATAAGTTAGCCTCTCTGCTCCTCTCAGCGCCTCCGCACACAGAGCCACAGGTGCTTGGTTGTACCACTTCCTGATACTGCTCCCTAGTTCAGCCGCCTTCTCCACGTTGTGTCGGGTGTTCGGCCGCAGCTCCCATTAGGAACTCGGGACCTCCGGTTTCAATGGTTTCGGGCCTACAGCATCCGCGCCGTGTTCAGGGCCGATTCCCTGTGTCGTCCACCAGCCCCTCTATCATCTCGCCAGATATGGGTGTACAGGGATCTATGTCTCATTCTGTACCCCGAGGGCTCTGTTCTTTATCCACACCTGTTGGTCGTTCCCTCCGGGGCGAGCGTGACCGTGCTCCAGCCCTCGGGAGCTAACACCTTCTCCTTCTTGCTTCTTCTCCTCTACTCCACTTCTTCTGTTCTAGATCAACAATTCCGTCCCACACAATGGCGCTCACACACTTCATTTTCAACCAAAACCTTTATTGGAGATGAAAATCAAAATAGCACCATCTCATCTTTTTGTGGTATATTTTTGGCTGCAGCTCAATCTTAGGCATAAATCCGCCTGATAACCTGTGTGTATCGAAGGGCTATGCCCAACCAGACTCCCGGCGCATGTTTCCTTCGTCCATAACCACACACCAACCGCTGCTGTGCTTAAACTTAAATAAAATCAAGGGAGGGAGGGTAGGCGATTCTGCCTGGGTCACCATGGGAGGAGGACCAAACTGCTGGAGACAGGGGTTTATAAGCCCTGAGTGCGGGTATAGGAACAGGAAGGGGAGGTTATAGGAGGAGACCATTGTATGGGATGGAGTTACATTGGGCACAGCTTAAAAGGGGTTTGTCAGTAAGGAGGCAGCAGCCATAAGCTGCAGTGCCCTACACTCTGCTCCTGCCCTCTCCCCTCCCGGCTACGCTTGGGTCCTCCCACTGTCCCGGGGTCCTAAGTGTTGTGTGTGTGAACTGCGCCATCCGTGCACCTGGATAGCAGAGGCACAACTCTCCCTCTAATTGAGGAGTGCAGTACCTCTGGTGGCGCCTGCCCGGTGGGGCGCCACATTCGCATACTCGGCTCTGCTTCAACAACTACCTGCACCTCATCTCTGCTGTACTAAGGTGTGGTCTGCACACTCGGTTCTGCCATTTCAGCTATAATGTCCACATACTCAGCTCTGGTTACAGTACCTGTAATTCATCTCTGCTGTACGAAAGTGTTGTCTGAATGACAAGTTATCACTTTCCATTTCAGCTATGCTATCCACTTACTCAGCTCTGGTACAACAAGGTCCCGTCAACTCATCCCTTCTGTACTATACTGTGGTCTGCACATTCGGCTCTGCTACGACAAGGTGTCGGTCTGCCATTTCAGCTCTGCTGTCTCCATACTCGGCTCTGCTACAACAAGGTACTTGTGTCTCATCTCTGCTTTACTAAGTTGTGGTCTGCACATTTGGTTCTGCTACTGTTGAGGATGGAGAGATATGAAATGTCTTTATAGTGTTAAAAATATCACAACTCTTCTCTAAAATATATATATATTGTAATTTGGAAATGTCACGTCTGTTATACACTAGATGGTGCCCACGTTCCATAAATACACCCGAAACCTAAGCCAACCCATTAAGGGAGGAATTTAGATATTAGAATAATTTGATAAGAATTGACCAATTAGGAGATGATCACTTTGTAGAAAGTTCTAGAATTCTAACACGCCTTTGCTTTCTGTATAAAAATGTGTGTTTCAATAAACGCTTGCGCAGTATTTAATCTCATTTGGCGTAGGCATGAGTAAGGTTTGAGACGGCTCTGGTGTCCGTATCATTTACTTGTAGTGCAGACGTGCATAATTGCCTATATATAATAATTAGGAGTAGCTGATGGACTTGTGATTGAACTGAGACCCTCAACACTACAACACGGTGGATGTCTGCCATTTTAAACTCTGCTGTCTGCATATTCTGCTCTGCTACAAGAAGGTACCTGAAACTCATCTCTATAGTACTGAGGTGCTATTTGCACACTCGGTTCTTCCATGACAAGGTGCTTATCTACATTTCAGCATGCTGTCCACATACTCGGCTCTTGCTACAACAAGGTACCTGCAATTCATCTTTGCTTTACTAAGATTCGGTCTGCACATTCGGTTCTGCCATGACAAGGTGCCTGTATGCCATATCAGCTCTACTGTCTGCATACTCGGTTGTGCCTGCCCACTTGTTTCTGCTATTCCAGGGTGCTATCTGCACACTCGGCTCTACTACAACAACACGACCTTCTGCTATCTCAGCTATACTGATCCAAGGTTCTACCAGCATTCTTGCATTGGTTATTCCAAGGTGCCTGTCTCCATATCCAGGTCTATGTGGGGTCCTATGTTCTACGTTCCATCCATCCTTCCCGACTCCACTGCATCATCGCCTCCGGTCGTGCTACTCACCCTGACGTATAGTTTAACTAATCCATCTCCCCACATGAGACCATAACATATAATATTCCACACACTTAAATCTGGTTAATGAAGCTGAAATTAAATTTATATATTCTCTTTAAGATACAAATTAATATGATAGCTTAGAGGCAATTAGTTAATCCTCATTCAATTTTCTATTCGGAGAGAAAAGATTAGAAATCAGTCTCTGGGGCATATCCTACATATATAAGGAATATGAGATTTCTGGAGGAAATGTAACATGCATATGTTGTATATCCAGTGGAATTGTCACCTTCCGAAGTCTCCGGCATTGATGTGGGCGTCATCCATTGTCAACTTGCCCGGAATCGTTTATGAGCGCGGTGCAGGTGCCGGTGACATTGTGCTATTGTACTATGGAGTCGCGAAGCCTCGTCTACTTGTTAATGATTGTTTTCCTTGACAATAATCATGAATGCAAATGTCAGCACACAAAGGCCCGGTGTCTGGATCGCTCTCTCGTACTGATCCCACAATGTGAGCATCAGGAACGCGAAATGGTCTCCATCAGCCATGCACATTGTTCTACCCGGTGTAACCGCGCCGAGAGAAAATCCTTAACAATAAGACTCATTTGCCCTTCAGATGACCGAATCTTCGACTTAACATAGAACATCCTCACCCGCTATGTAAGATTGATTTATTCTGTTTGATGCTAATTCATTGCGGCCAGGGCCTGTTCTCCGGCTCTCGTTCCTCCTGGAGTAAGTGTGAGACCCCCAAACCGAACATTCATCAAGTGTTGGCTTCCAACCGGGATGGCTTAATTAATCCTGCTGAGGATTGGGTCCAGCGAGCCGCCCTTCCTTCACCAGCAGTTTAACACTTTTTACGATTCAGTAGTTGTCTCAAATTTCTCCTTAAAAGTTGTAAAAAGAACAAGAGACCTTCGCTAATTAATACATCGAAGAAGTGATATTCCATCAGGTCTTGTTTCAGGTTCTGTCCTCGCAATATTCAGTTCTGAAACAATGAAAGTTTGGTCGAATTAATATAGGCTCAACGCTCTGGAAGGAATAAGGTGAATCTAAAAATAATGTTCTGTAGATTTAGATGGTATATATCTTACGGTAAACGGCATCACACTCTCTCCCGCACCTGAAGTCCGCTGCCTCGGAGTAACTATCGACTCTGCCTTGTCCTTCAAACCGCATATCCAAGCTCTCACCACCTACTGTCGCCTCCACCCCCAAAATATTTCCAGAATTCGTCCTTTCCTCAACCCTCAATCTACTAAAAAACTTGTACATACCCTCATCATCTCCCACCTTGACTACTGCAACCTCCTCCTCTGTGGCCTCCCTGCTAACACTCTTGCACCTCTCCAGTGTGTCCTCAACTCTGCTGCCCGACTAATCCACCTCTCTCCTCGCTACTCCCTTGTTTCTTTCCTCTGCAAATCTCCTCACTGACTCCCAGTACCCCAACGACTCCAGTACAAACTACTAACACTGACCTACAAAGCTATTCACAACCTGTCCCCTCCCTATATCTCTGAACTAATCTTTCAATATCTTCCCTCACCTAATCTTCAATCTTCCCAAGACCTCCTCCTCTCCTCCACACTTATTCGTTCCTCATCCAATCACCTCCAAGATTTCTCCCAAATATCCCCCATCCTCTGGAATTTCATACCTCAACACTTTCGATTATAAGATAAGATAAGATAAGATAAACTTTATTGATCCCGAAGGAAATTACAGTATTACAGCAGCAGAACAAAGATCAAGAACATTTCACACTTTACAAAATAAGTCTATATGGACAGCAGATGTGGGTAGACTGGTACATGTACCTGTACATACAGGTAATACATAATACATGTATTATCCACCACGCTTGGATCCTTCAGACGGAACCTAAAAACCCATCTCTTGAAGAAAGCTTACAGCCTGTAATGACCACGCTGCTGCCTCACCACCACCGGAGCTACCGCCTTACCATCAGCGGAGCTTCCACCTCACCATCACCGGGAGCTTCTGACTCATCACCACCAGAGTTGCCACCTCACCACCACCGAAGCTACTGCCTCACCACCACCGGAGCTTCCTCCTCACCACCACAGGAGCTGCTGCACCCCCAACCTACTCTCTCCTCCCATTGTCCTGTACAATGTAATCCTGTAAAGGCAGGGTTCTCTCCCCCCTGTACCAGTTTGTCATTGTTAATTTGTTTACTATAAGCTATATCTATAATTTAGTATGTAACCCTTTTTTATGTTCAGCACCATGGAATTAATGGTGCTATATAAATAAATAAATAAATAAATAACAATAATAAAATAATAATAATACATGCACTTACATAGCTCCTTGTCACGTTGGGTGTGTAGCGCCCAGGCTTTGGGGTACTCGGATGTCAGGCGGCAACGGTTAACTCTCCGGTTGTCACGGGGGATGGCGGCCGCGCCTGACTCCGTGTCCTGGGGTATCTTTTGAAAAGGGGTTTTATGTACAGGGGAATATGTACAGGTTTGTTGTGGTGACGCCACCTGCGGTGTCTGGTGAAGTAGCACCAGCGCCGTCACAGTCCGCCGGGTGTCGGTGGTATTGCGGTTGAGATGGTGTAATCCTCCGCAGGCAGGACTGGACCTCCGGGGCAGCAATTCCTGTGAAAGAATAAGTTCATGCAAAGGAAGATGCAGCAGAGTCGAGTTCACTTCACTCAGGGTACTTTACTGGAAACTTTAGCAGCATTGATTACAGTTCTCAGTTCAGCAAGATGTTATAATGACAAGTAGCTAATGGGTGGCTGCAAGTGGATCCCAGGTGGTAGGATGGAACCCTCGGTGTCTGCCTCTCTCTCCCGGCTTTTCCTTCCTGCTTCCCAGTAAGTTGTATGAAGTCTGATCCCATAAAGCGAACCTGACCTCCTGCTGTCTCTCTCTTCTCGCTCCCGTCGGGTTACCTACTGCTGGCCGCCGAACCATCAAGCGGTGCCTGGTACCCTCTTTTGGTCACTTAAGAGCCTGGGCAGTATATATATATATACAGTTAGGGCCAGAAATATTTGGACAGTGACACAATTTTGGCGAGTTGGGCTCTGCATGCCACCACATTGGATTTGAAATGAAACCTCTACAACAGAATTCAAGTGCAGATTGTAACGTTTAATTTGAAGGGTTAAACAAAAATATCTGACAGAAAATGTAGGAATTGTACACATTTCTTTACAAACACTCCACATTTTAGGAGGTCAAAAGTAATTGGACAAATAAACATAACCCAAACAAAATATTTTTATTTTCAATATTTTGTGGCGAATCCTTTGGAGGCAATCACTGCCTTAAGTCTGGAACCCATGGACATCACCAAACGCCGGGTTTCCTCCTTCTTAATGCTTTGCCAGGCCTTTACAGCCGCAGCCTTCAGGTCTTGCTTGTTTGTGGGTCTTTCCGTCTTAAGTCTGGATTTGAGCAAGTGAAATGCATGCTCAATTGGGTTAAGATCTGGTGATTGACTTGGCCATTGCAGAATGTTCCACTTTTTTGCACTCATGAACTCCTGGGTAGCTTTGGCTGTATGCTTGGGGTCATTGTCCATCTGTACTATGAAGCGCCATCCAATCAACTTTGCAGCATTTGGCTGAATCTGGGCTGAAAGTATATCCCGGTACACTTCAGAATTCATCCGGCTACTCTTGTCTGCTGTTATGTCATCAATAAACACAAGTGACCCAGTGCCATTGAAAGCCATGCATGCCCATGCCATCACGTTGCCTCCACCATGTTTTACAGAGGATGTGGTGTGCCTTGGATCATGTGCCGTTCCCTTTCTTCTCCAAACTTTTTTCTTCCCATCATTCTGGTACAGGTTGATCTCTGTCTCATCTGTCCATAGAATACTTTTCCAGAACTGAGCTGGCTTCTTGAGGTGTTTTTCAGAAAATTTAACTCTGGCCTGTCTATTTTTGGAATTGATGAATGGTTTGCATCTAGATGTGAACCCTTTGTATTTACTGTCATGGAGTCTTCTCTTTACTGTTGACTTAGAGACAGATACACCTACTTCACTGAGAGTGTTCTGGACTTCAGTTGATGTTGTGAACGGGTTCTTCTTCACCAAATAAAGTATGCGGCGATCATCCACCACTGTTGTCATCCGTGGACGCCCAGGCCTTTTAGAGTTCCCAAGCTCACCAGTCAATTCCTTTTTTCTCAGAATGTACCCAACTGTTGATTTTGCTACTCCAAGCATGTCTGCTATCTCTTTGATATATTTTTTCTTTTTTTTCAGCCTCAGGATGTTCTGCTTCACCTCAATTGAGAGTTCCTTTGACCGCATGTTGTCTGGTCACAGCAACAGCTTCCAAATGCAAAACCACACACCTGGAATCCACCCCTGACCTTTTAACTACTTCATGATTACAGGTTAACGAGGGAGACGCCTTCAGAGTTAATTGCAGCCCTTAGAGTCCATTGTCCAATTACTTTTGGTCCCTTGAAAAAGAGGAGGCTATGCATTACAGAGCTACAATTCCTAAACCCTTTCTCCGATTTGGATGTGGAAACTCTCACATTGCAGCTGGGAGTGTGCACTTTCAGCCCATATTATATATATAATTGTATTTCTGAACATGTTTTTGTAAACAGCTAAAATAACAAAACTTGTGTCACTGTCCAAATATTTCTGGCCCTAACTGTATACTCCTCAGATCTTCGGATTTTCTGTGGTCCTTGGAGGATCCCACAGGTGCGGGCTCCGGTGCCCGGTGAGCTGTTGTGGTTAGACCTTTTCAAGTCCGTCCTTTCCCTAACTGGCTGTCTGCGCCTGGGATCTGTCTTTCTCCCACTCTCCTGGTCCCTCAGCCGAGAGACCCTCTTCTTGCTCCTTCAGGCTCACTGCCTGGCTGACTGACTCTAGTTCCCCCCTGGAGGTGGTTTTATTCCCTCCCGGGTACCTCCCACTGTGTGATCTAGTGTGGGGTGCTGGTCTATGGGTTCCACGCACCATCCTAGAAGCTGCTTGCAGCTGGAGTATCTGCACCACTTTTATGCCTGCGTAGCTTGGCGCCACAGGTGCAGGGAGACACCCAGTACAGGAGGACGAGGGGGGAAAAGCGGTACCTGATGCTAAGGGCAAAGGCGAGATGGTGACCCCTGGAAAAAAACTAACACTGATACCTGGCTCCCCTAACAACCCTATATAGTTTCCGCAAATGTCGCCGAGAAGGATACCTCCTCCCTGTCTGTCCCTCAACAATGTTTACGCAGGGATTAGACAGGGTGAATACTGGTTAGGATCACCCGGCTAACAACTAAAGGAGAACACCAAAGAGACAAAAGAGGGAAGAGGTAGGAACAGTTACCTGGACGAAGAGAAAGATAGCATATTACACCGGAAATCCACAATGCACTGCAAAGCCAGGAAGCAACTTCACCTCCAAACACTCTATCACCAGCAAAGTATCATGGAAGCCAAAGGGTATACATAGAGACAGCTGAAAGGTCGGCAGGTAGGAGGCCTAGTGACCTCCAGCTATCATCAAACAGAGAAATATCACTTAACGGGACAGGACAACAGTTCAGGATTTTGGCTGTTTGGCCAGACGCTGCGACCTTCTGTGAGTGGCCCCAAAAGTCTCGTCCGTGACTCACAATACACCCATGACACTCCTATGGTACATACCAGGGATGTCAAACTCCAGGCCTTGAGGGCCGCAAACAGTGCATATTTTCAGGATATCCATCAAGTGCAAAAATGTGTAAAGTCATGTCTTTTACGTCTTCGCCATTGCCTTCATTCCCTTCGCTGATACCTCCCTTTTGTTGCATTCTGACGCATAGCCTGGACCGAGGTTTATCTGTGCTGAACCAAGAGCAAAACTACAAGGGTGTAATGGTGAGCTGACAACTTCGTGTGTGTTTTCTTATCTCCTGCTTATCTCCGTGTAATAGAAATAAATATGCACAGTTTAATATTTGAGGATAAGACATTACTAGAGTGCTTCACTTCAAAGAGTTTGTATAGAGCATAAGTCCCTATCCATGATTATCGAGGGTCGTACCACTGGGAAGACCAACGATACAAACAACAAGGCTCAGGGTCCTTACCAAATGTATTGTAGGTTGGACGTGTGCCTCTTCATCCGTCTTCTGAGACTGTTGGGGTTATGACTGAGCCCCAACACTTACAAAGGGATGAACTAATCAGGAGAGATGTTAAACCTGCAATCCACAAGACTCTATTCAGACTAGGAGAAGCTCTAAACCTGACCCTGAGTTGTCACTGCCTGGCCACGGAGTTTGGCACCCTAAGATTACATAATGGCGCCTCCACTCAACGTTGGCTGACCCTGAGTGTCACCACCAACTATAAACAAAATGTGACACAAAGCAACAATAATCAGGAAAGACGTACAGATAAAGTAAGGGTGAGACACGGGGCAAAGAACATGTTCAGTTCACACAGTCATACAGGGGACATGGAGAAAAACAGAAATAACCCAAAAAGCTAAAGGAATATGTGGAAACCCCCTTCCTAAACATAACAGAACGGGAACAATGTTGGGAAGGGAAACATACATATAGTTAATTCAGCAAGAGAATCCTTTCGTGAAAAGCTGGGACACCAAACATCAATCCACCTAGAGATATAGTCAGCAAAGAAAGCATGTGCATAGAGAGTTTAAATAGCCGCTCTCACGATGTGATAGAGCTATCAAAATGAGGAAGTGAAAACACCTCGTGCAATATACTTTTATGAAGTTGCATATGTTTAGTCACATCTGGTGACGGATTGGGGCCCCTCAGTTTTTATTGCACTGAGTTTTAGCAGCAGGATCCCAATTTATGCAAATTAACCTGATGCAAAGAAATCCCCATTGTTTTCCTACATTCTCCCATATTAATTCTGTTTCTTATGAAATCTCTCCTATTAAGCGGGCACTCCAGATCCTTTGGGGATTTTTGCAAATTTGGAATAACTATTTTTTAATTGAAGGAGTAAATTAGAACTTCTTGCCGAAGAAAAACAGATGGCGACAATAAACATGGCGCTATTACCGTACATGGTATATAAGAACATACGTAATACTGTAGGAAAAGCCTATTGTAAGAAAGCTTGTGGAAAGCGATGGGTTTACCGTACTTCTGCTTTGTTACATTTTGGAACGTCAAGACTCCGGCTCCATGTGTAAAACTGCAGCCAGAAAATGATGGGACTCACCGGTGAGAGCAGTCATATGGCGCCCCTCAACTCTTCTACCGGCAGGCGATATATCTTAGTCAAACATTTGTTAGACCGGAGTATGAGCCATCATTGTGGAGCTCAGTCCTCGACTTTGTTGTAGTATCTTTCCCATGAAGACCACGTCTAATGAGACTGATGGTTTTGGTGTGTTCGTAGCTGATAGCTTTTTTGGACTTCTTCCAAAATTGGAGGGTTGTTTGGCTTCTGCAAAAGTAAAAAACAGGAAAAACCCTAAAAAAACCTCCTGCCTGCTATAGGTAGTGTGATCCTCAGGCTTCCGTTTGCAAGACAAACAAAATCCAATCCCACAATCAGCAAAGCGACTGGTGATTCCTTCTCACCGCTCCTCATAGGACAAGAATCCCCGCCTCCGAGTAACCACCTTTTAGTACTACTCCCTTTATGTTTCAGTTGTGGGTCCTCATTCTGTGGTGCCCATGTGGATCCAGTGGCCACAGAGGTACTAGCAGTGTAGTACCCCACTCTTGGGTAAGTGGGGGTCACTGACTGGTATCCACACACCGATAGCACAGCACTACACCACTCCAGGTCAGGGTTAGGGTGAGATTGTTCCTATGGGAGAGTACAGTCCCTGATTCTGTCTGGAAGATGTAATATCTTCCGTCTCGGTGATGAATTGGTTAACCTCAGAGCTCCATACCCTACATGCACACTAGTATAGAGGGCCAATAAGGTCCTGGTGGGCGGAGTGTAGGAGTAGTGTGTGTGGGAACTTAGGAAAGGAGAGAAGAAGTCACCTGGAGGAGGAATGTAGAAGAAGGGGGCTCTGCACGGTTCCGTGCAGCCCCAAGACCACTACCGGCTGGTGCCAAAAGCGGAGCCCTAGACCGGGACACGGGCAACTACCTAACGGGTCCAAACATACCAGTGCCCAAGAACCAAACACTGGATCACTGGTTCCGAGGCGAGCAAGTCGTTCACCGCAGCTCCACAAACCAGGGTGAAGGAACCGCTTCAAAGAAGCACCTCACCGCAGCCACAATCTAAGTTGTCTTGCCAGCAGGGACTCACCACTGGGACACAGGACCTTAAGCCTGTCACAGCTAGGTACCAACCAGAAGTCTCCCAAGTACCCTGACCTGGTACGCTAAGGCAACCCGGCAACCTGTTAGAGAAGTTAAGGGAAGGAAGAACACCGTGGAGCTCTGAGCCAACACCAGTCATTGCTGGGACCCCCCGGTCCGTTACCCAATACTGTATACCTTGTACCATCTCACCGGTTACAGTAAAAGACCCGTTACAGAGAACACTGCTGTCTGTGTTTCTTCAGAACTGTTTACTCTGCATGCTAAGAACTACCAAGCTGCCGTATTGCATCAAGTGCAGCTCCTGGCCCCGGGGACTCCCGCTCATCCTGTGGGGAGCGTCCCATGCAGCTGCCGTACATCCCCCGGAGGCCCAAGCAGCGCCGGTGAAATCACCGGAATTCCCGCAGGTGGCGTCACGACAAGAAGAATTAACCCTTATCCGTTCAATTAATCCCCCTTTTGATCTGACCACCGGGCCCCACAGCCTCGGGCGCGGAACCGTGAAGGGAGAAGCAAACACCCGAGACATGAAGACCCGGCTACGGTGAGTCAGTAACATCTAGAGAGAGACGTCCTGAGGACTGGAACCAATGGGAGCTCGTCCTAAGACTGGAGAGAGACAAGACCAGACAGAGGAGCTGAGAGAAAGAGAGAGGGTGCTCCAGAAGACGGAAGGGGTCCCAGGGGGCCAGGTAGTGAGCAATCCACCCAGGGATGCCCGCATCCACACTGACTGAAACTGTGTGGACAGACCAGGCTGCGGAGTAGAGGGACAAGGCCCTAGACTAGTGGAGAAGACCAGGCTCAGCTAGCAACCCGGAGGCTGCGATATCTCCAAGTGCCGCAGCCGAAACCACGTACATCTGCCGAAAAGGTGGCCCCATAGGGTCAGGGAATTGGCACCTGAGAAACCCCACGAAGGCCTGGTGCCACTGGCTCGGGGCACTGTGTGAGCAAGGTGCAGGGCAGGAAGGCTAAGCAAGCACAGAAGAAGATTCGACCATGAAAGGACAGTGACAGAAAGGGTACCGGTTATTGACTACCATGTTGCCCGGAAGTTAGCTGGATCACCTTCTCCTCCTCCAAGGACTCAGTGCTCTGCGGGCTGTTGCAACGTTGGCCACTGCTGTAACCGGGAATGACAAAGCTGTGAGTAAACATCTTGAGACTGCACCCTGGGGATTAATCCTACCCGTGGAGGGCTCACCAACTAAGCTGCCATGTCACCAACCCCAGTGGAACTGTTTAGCAGCGGCGGCCACCACAAGCCGCAACCCGCGGGTGGCGTCACGTGAACAAGTCTCCCCAAGTCCAGTTATCCTCTCCTAAAAAACTCACCTTCCCTCATTACCGACCCACAAAGAAGCAACGTCCACCGGCCCAGCTCCGAGTACCGTACGTCCCTTACGGGGTGAGACAGTTCTTGTTGCAGTCGCGAGGCCAGGGTACTCAACCCGTCCCTAACCTAGCTCCTTCCTCCATCCAGTAGTTGGGGACTGCCCTGAATGTGGGTTTCTTCTGCCCAGCACCTCCCTGACCTGGAGTTCGGATTGTTTTGGATGCAAATGGGGATCTCCCTCTCACCTCTGGGCATGGTACCATACATGTAAAATGCATGCATAACACTAGTAGCAACCGGACCACAGGGGCGCCACATTCTCTTACTCATTATTTACACTTTTCAGCTGATATTTCTTAACACATGTTGCATACGTTATTGTATCCAACAGATCTATTTGGCCTGATGAGGCTGGTGTACTTACTTTGAAACTCAATAATAGAATTGTATAATCCTGATATTAAAATGAGCAATTTATGAGTGAGAACTCATGATACTTTTCAGATCATCTCTGGCTGATGCAGCTTGTAATGAACAGTGTATAATCTCAGCAGCAGAAGAGAAACCATGAGGACCTATCAGACTAGGCCAGTGGAGACGGAGGAGGGACAGTAAGTAAATGATAATTAGACTAGGAGAGTGGAGAGTCAGTAACAGGGAGGTGGGATACTGAGGAATTGATTAATTGGGATTGATGGATGAAAAGTCAACTGGTAGAAGGGACAGTAGTCGCTATCAATCAGGTCAGGTGGGAGATTCAACAGCACCAAGGAGGGGACACTCAGAGGAGTTGTCAGTTAGGCTGGGTGATTGGAGATTTAGCAGCAGGGTGGAGGGACAGTGAGGAGTTGTCAATCTATCTGGGTACACAGTGATACAGTAGCAGCAAGGAAGAGGGACACTAAAGAACTGTCAATCAGGATAAATGAGTGGGGATTCAACAGCAGCAGGGAGGAGGGACACTGAGGAGCTGTCAATAAGGCAAGATGGGTGAAGAGTCATCTGGTAGAAGGGACAGTATGGCAGTATCAATCAGGTGAAGTGAGACATTTAGCAGCACCAAGGAGGAGATACTCTGAGGAATTATCAATCAGGCTGGATGCACAGACATAAAGTACGGCAAGGAAGAGGAACACTAAAGAGCTGTCAATCATGCTAAGTGGGTGGGGATTCAACAGCAGCAGGGTGGAGGGACAGTGAGGAATTGTGGATCAGGCTAGGTGTCCTGAGATTACAGCAGCAGGGAGGTGGGACAGTGGGGAGCTATCAATCAAATAGATGGGCGGACAATGAATTTCAACTTTTACACAGAGTTATACAGCAATTAGGGATTTCCTAATGAAGCACACTCTACTGGAATACAGTTTGTATTCTGAAATCTGGTGACGGGTCTACTTTACAGACATTTTATGCCTTTATACCGTAGTGTCTTCTGAGTCGGGCCGGCAGGGAAGGGGTTACTCGGATACCGGGACGGTGGCTTCGGTGGGGATCACGGCTGGTCGGGTCCCGGTTCTGTGCCTCTGGCTCTCAATGGCAGATGGGGGTGATGATGATAGGGGATTATACGTGACGCCACCTGTGGTACCTGGTAATCGGTTACCAGCGCTGCAGCCTGGCGCTGAGGTGATGGTGTGGTGCAGCTGAGGTAGTACAGCTCCCCACAGGCGGCGGGGTGGATGAGGGCAGTTATAGTTCCAAATCTCTCTCTGTCACCGTGCGTCCGCCGTTTCCTCTCTCTGTCACCGTCTGACTAACTTGTGTGTCAACTGTCACTCACGTCTCCCGCTCTCCTAAGCTCCACCCCCCAGGGACCTACTGAGTTACAGTCCCCTGTGCTAGGGTGTCGGTGGGTTGATTCGGTGGACAGATTCTGTAGTTCCCCCTCCACCTGTGACTATGGGGATACTACACCTTTCTCTTAGGATGTAGTACCCCCCTGTGGCGTCCCGAGGATACAATTGTTCTACTTTACTGATAACTGTAAAGTGCAGCCATGATTGGAGAACTCCGAGGAAACAAGGTTCAGACTCCGGACACGAGATCTGCTCTGTCAGAAGTATGAATTATTTATTGTAACTTGTATTAATACTTCCCAAGCAAACATTTATTCAGCCAGAGCCCAGAGTAATTACTGGGTCTCACAGACGTTTACATATTGTGAAACATTGTTACCCAGAAGGAGAACACGGCCCTACAGAAAAAACCTAGGAAAACAAATGAGCGGGCGCTCGGGCTCGCCTCCTCGGGGGGCGGTGTGAGGAGGGCGGGGGCCGGATTTGCTCAGACATAGTGTATCTTTCATACCAGGATCGTCTTTGAATATTTTCTGATTCTAGAAGTAGATGATCCAATTTCTAGTAATACTTACGCCCTGTGTGATTGCTATATATATATAGAGAGAGCACATATTTATCTATTAAGTATAATTTATTTAACCTGAAGTTCTCCTCTCCCGATCTTTAATATTAGGTGTCAAATCAAATTAATCAAGTATGAAACAGTAACTACTTGAAAAAAGGGGGAAGAGGGAGATGAAGCTGAAGATTCAGGTTACATTACATCATATTAACATCTACATCTTCTTAACATGGATGGGTAGTATTTAAAAGGACACCGTCAGATCATTTTTCAGTATGATACTAAAATTACCCTTTTAAAAACATGTAAAATCATTATTGTACCATTGTAGTTTCCATGTTATCAGCATTGTCAGACCCTGCAGGCAGCTCCTGGATTAGTCCAACTGCTGTATAAACTGTCATGTAATTATGCACTCCCTCTCAGCAGCTTTCTTCTCCCTTTGCTCTCATACAGTGCAGTGTCAGGTTTCAGTAGCTTCTTTTCTGATGAGGCCACGGAGGGAGAGAGCTATTACAGGTCTGCCCTATCTTGACTCCATTTGTTTCTGCAAGCAGGAATCCCTGCTGTGACAGTTTCTGTGTTGTATTTGACCTCTTGTGATACTGCAAACACAGAGAGAAGAAAGGAGGATACAGCTCCCCCCCCCACTGATCTCCTGTGTTGTGATGTGATGTGAGTATGAGATATGAATATTCATCCTATGGGGAGGGGACAGCAGAGAACTAAGTGATCACTCATTGTGAGTGACAGATGGAATGAATCTCTTTATTTGAAGTTTACAGAAGATAGGAGGGCACTATAAATAAAAGAAATACATCAATAGGGAGAGTATAGAGCGAGGAACCCCTAAGAAAATCCATACCCAACTTCACTGAGTTAATCTCTTAGTCCAGGATAAACACACCCCGTCCGTCCATTAAGACAAGATGCAGCATACATTTCTTAAGTGGTTTCCCTTCCAACATTCTTGACAGATGCCGTTCTTCATCCCCTACCAGACGGGTTGCAAGATACAATCATATTCCTTTTCTTCATACCTTTCATACCTTGGTCAATGATCCAGGGATCAATTCGGATCTATGTGGAGTCAGGAAGGAATATTTCCACTTATATGGAGCTTAGTGGCTGCCCCATGGGGTTTTTACTTTCCTCTGCATCAACACTTTAGGCCATGGGTTGAACTCAATGGACTTAGTCTACCTTCAGCCTTAAACACTACGAATCGTGATGTATACAGACTCTATACCATAGGGTCATATGTACAAAGTGGAATATTCCCGGTACTGGATATCCAGGAGAGCAAGAAATTCAGGAATCCTTCCTACCTTGTTTCAAATGCACAACCAATTTGAAGTCAGAGCGAACATTGTTTTGGTTAAGAAGTTGACTTGTCAATAATTTTTGCGCACACCTAGATATTGTACTTTCACCTGTCTACACTGCAGGATTGGATTGGGTCAAGGTCTTCTACTGGTGCAGGTCAGGCATGGAACAGGGTAAGGGTGGTGGGTCAGACATCCTCACCATCAGAGGTAACTCAGATATAAAGGACAGCTCGAGCTCCCCTAGCCTGAGGGACAGTCTAAGAGATTTTATTAAATAATAAAAAATGTCCCATAAAAATATATTCTGACGACACAAACACTAAGACAAGGTGCCTGACCAATTCATGGAAAACCCAAGGTCAGGGTAGTACAATTATTATTAGTATTACAAAAACAAATGATTTTTATATATTACCGTATACTCTAGACTAGCATCTAAGGAATATTGTGCATTAATCCATAGTGCACATAATGAGGATAATAAATAGCACAGAAAGCAATATTTCATCATGAAGTCTATACAATATATAATACACACTAGTAATCACAATAACATACCCGCCCACCACGCACCCAACACACGGTTCACCAATGCGTCTTCAAGGGTCAATATTCTTTGATGTGTCAATTTTTTTTTCATTTTTAACATGTAATAAACTTGATTTATATATATATATATATATATATATATATATATATATCAATTTTTTATGTGATTTTTTTATTTTTATCACTTAATAAACTTGATGTTATATATATATATGTATATGTATATATATAACTCAAGTGTATTAAATGACAAAAATAAAACAAAAAAAAATCGCACATAAAAAATATTGACCCCCTGAGGAAGCATTGGTGAAACGCGAGTTAGGTGCATGTTGGGTGGGGGTGTATTATATGTTGTGATTAACAGTATATATTATGTAGTGAATATGCAACTCTTGGTTGGCGCACTTTGGATCAACGTCATGTAAATATAAGGTTTTCTGTGGGGTGGAGGGGGGTTGGATGGTACAATATGGGAGCGAATTCTGGCCTATTTGGCCTTACAAATCTTTACAATACTGGATGTATTTAGTTTTTATGGAGACAATCTCTCATCTGCTGACCAGAATAGTGATTAGCTACAAAGATGGCCTTTTGTATGGAATAAATGAACCATTACTGTGTCACAGAGTGGTATAGAAGATAGGGATACAGGAGGTAAGATGGTAAGATGGGCAAGGTATTCAGGGATGCTAATCTGACCCTTAGACTGGGTTCCCTAACTCACCCTGTTCCCAGAGGAAACCCAGATGGCGGAGAGGTCTGGGTCACCACCCCAGCCCTTCACTCCTGATTAGCCCTAGGCTAAGAGAAAACTCAACAAAAAGTAGCCATGTTAAACATCCATTGCACCTAGCAGGAGGCTGCTAGCTCCACTTAGAGGCAACACAGGTGTCTGAATACCGGTGCTCAATCTCCGGCAACCTAAGCAATGGGGGCGGTTGTGGCACCTGCATCCAGCCATGCTTCAGGGAGGTGACTGGTGGTATTTAAAGACACAAGGTTACCATAGGTCATCAGTCACACTGGTACATGTGACGCAAAGTGTCAGACTGCAGCCTATTGGTCACGCCCATGCTGTTAGATCAGGCGGGCTACTCTGTACCATATCCATGCATCAAAAATGACAGACGCCCCCAAGAGGGCACATGTACTGTATGTGTATGGTGCGGAGCAGCCCGCCTGATCTAACAGCATGGGCGTGACCAATAGGCTGCAGTCTGACACTTTGCGTCACATGTACCAGTGTGACTGACCACCTATGGCAACCTTGTGTCTATAAATACGACCAGTCACCTCTCTGAAGCACGGCTGGATGCAGGTGCCACAACCGCCCCCCATTGCTTAGGTTGCAGGAGATCGAGCACCGGTATTCAGACACCTGTTGCCTTTCAGTGGAGCTAGCAGCCTCCTGCTAGGTGCAATGGATGTTTGACATGACTACATTTTTGGTGAGTTTTCTGTCTGACTTCAGTGATTTTTTCCCTAGGCTAAGAGTCCCTACCTCCACCCACAGATCGGGAAAAGCCAACCCCTCCAATAGAAGGCTACAACAGAAGCTCTATCAAACACGTCTGCACAGCATGGGTCCTAGAAGAGAAATGAACTCTATCTGCGACTCCTAGTGGAGTGAAGTGGAGCTATTTCGAGGCTGGGGGAGTGGAGATCCGAATACAAAGACACACCCCTCACCCTCCACCCAAATGCTATGACTCACCCCTCCACCTGCAGAACTGGACGGGGGAAAAAAAATCAGTTTAATCACAGCAGCAGCTCTCACGGACTGTCAAGCAGTCAACATGTGACACAATGTAATACTTCATTTCACCTGCGGGGGCACTGCAGGTAACCTTTTCATGAACGTTTTCCCAAACATTACTCATGATAAAGTTTCTATGGATTGTCCTACTTGTTCTTGACATTTGTCATTGGTTTATGTACTTCTCGATGGAAAAGTTACCGAATGCCAAAAGTAGAAAAACTTTTTTTTTTTTACATTTTTGGTAAAATAAAAGCAAGTGCGTCACCACCGCCATTATACGACTACATAACCTGGACTTAAAGAGTTAAAAAAGTGTAAATTTTGCCAGTAAAGTTTGACCAAGACAGCTGAACATGAGTAATGAGAATAACCCGTAAATGGATCTTACTGAAGGGAGGGTCCTGAAATAAGCTGCTAATCTGAACTAAACACATTACAGATGAGCTCATCAGCTCAAATCTAATTATTATGTGCCAGGCCAAGCTTAATTGCTTGTCCTTGACATAAATAATGTCTGCCATAAGCCTATTACCCTATGTAAGCCTATTATTGCAGTAATCGCGCCGCTGTCAAAAGCACAAAACGGAAACGGACGAAGAGAGGAAAATAATGGGATGCAATTAACAGGCAAACAGGGACAAGCGGCTTTCTAATCGGTACATGAGATACACGAGTCTCAGTGGGCAAAAGGTAGGACGGTGGGGAAAACGGTTACAAGGCGAGGAAGGCGGAAAACGGCCAAAACGAAGACAATCGCCGAGGTTCTGGAAAAGAGTCAATGATGAGCTACTGGTATTAAAGGGAATCTGTCAGCGGGTTGTCTTACAGCAACATCATTTAGGCAAAGAAACCCTGAATCCAACGATGTATCACATAGATTACTGACTGCAGCTGTTCTCACACAATCAAAGCCTTTAGTTTTAGGCATGTAGCTGAGCTGAGAGAGCTGCCTCCACCCACACCAGACTAGACCCCTTAAAGGGTATCTGTCTGATAGCAGCATGTTGTAGGCAAAGAGATCCCGAATCCAATGATGTATCACATAGATTTGTGGGTGCAGCTATTCTCACACAATCAAAGCATTTAGTTTTAGGCATGTAGCTGAGTTGAGAGAGCTGCCTCCACCCACACCAGACTAGATCCCTTAAAGGGTATCTGTCTGATAGCAGCATGTTGTAGGCAAAGAGATCCCGAATCCAACGATGTATCACATAGATTACTGGTTGCAGCTGTTCTCACACACATCAAAGCATTTAGTTTTAGGCATGTAGCTGAGCTGAGAGAGCTGCCTCCACCCACACCAGACTAGACCCCTTAAAGGGTATCTGTCTGATAGCAGCATGTTGTAGGCAAAGAGATCCCGAATCCAATGATGTATCACATAGATTACTGGGTGCAGCCGTTCTCACACAATCAAAACATTTAGTTTTAGGCATGTAGCTGAGCTGAGAGAGCTGCCTCCACCCACACCAGACTAGACCCCTTAAAGGGTATCTGTCTGATAGCAGCATGTTGTAGGCAAAGAGATCCCGAATCCAATGATGTATCACATAGATTACTGGGTGCAGCGGTTCTCACACAATCAAAGCATTTAGTTTTAGGCATGTAGCTGAGCTGAGAGAGCTGCCTTCACCCACACCAGACTAGGCCCCTTAAAGGGTATCTGTCTGATAGCAGCATGTTGTAGGCAAAGAGATCCCGAATCCAATGATGTATCACATAGATTAGTGGGTGCAGCCATTCTCACACAATCAAAGCATTTAGTTTTAGGCATGTAGCTGAGCTGAGAGAGCTGCCTCCACCCACACCAGACTAGATCCCTTAAAGGATATCTGTCTGATAGCAGCATGTTGTAGGCAAAGAGATCCCGAATCCAAAGATGTATCACATAGATTACTGGGTGCAGCCGTTCTCACACAATCAAAGCATTTAGTTTTAGGCATGTAGCTGAGCTGAGAGAGCTGCCACCGCCCACACCAGACTACACTCCTTAAACGGTATCTGTCTGATAGCAGCATGTTGTAGGCAAAGAGATCCCGAATCCAACAATGTATCACATAGATTACTGGCTGCAGCCGTTCTCACACAATCAAAGCATTTAGTTTTAGGCATGTAGCTGAGCTGAGAGAGCTGCCTCCACCCACACCAGACTAGACCCCTTAAAGGATATCTGTCTGATAGCAGCATGTTGTAGGCAAAGAGATCCCGAATCCAACGATGTATCACATAGATTAATGGGGGCAGCCGTTATCACACAATCAAAGCAATTAGTTTTGGTCATGTAGGAGAGCTGACCCCGCCCACACCAGGTTGGACCCCTTAAAGGGAAACTGTTAGCAGTTTTTTGCTACTTCATCTGAGAGCAGCATGTTGTAGTAAAAGAGATCCTGAATCCAACGATGTATCACATAGCTTACTGGGTGCAGACGTTCTCACACAATCCAAAGCATTTAGTTTTAGGCATGTAGCAGAGCTGAGAGAGCTGCCCCTGCCCACACCAGACTACACCCCTTAAAGGGAATCTGTCTTGGAGCAGTATGTTGTAGGCAAAGAGATCCCGAATCCAATGATGTATCACACAGATTACTGGCTGCAGCTGTTCTGACACAATCAAAGCATTTAGATTTAGGTATGTAGCAGAGCTGGGAGAGCTGCCCCTGCCAACAAAGGGCTCTCTATAGAGATTGTGCATTGACAGTGAGGTGTCAATCACAGCAGGGGGCGTGTCAGACTGCCCTGTGCTTGACAAAGCAGTCCTGTAATGGTAATCACATGGTAGCGCAGGTCTTCAACCTCAGGCGGAGTTTACCGCCGAAACGCGTATTGGTTAAAGAAGAGATTTACTAACAAGTTTGTGCCCCCAGCTTCTAATTTCAAGCGCCTAACCACACCACCTTTATCCACATGTATCCATTATCTATCCCTCTTTGAGGGTTAAACAGATGACGCTTCAATTTTCAGGCGCCCCTTTTATCCACATTTGTTCAGTCATCAGATATTGGTATTAAAGGGAATCTTTCAGCAGGTTTTTGCTACTTCATCAGAGAGCACCATGATGTAGGCGAAGGAACCCTGAATCCAATGATGTATCACATAGATTCCTGGCTGCAGCCAGTCTCACACAACCAAGACATTTAGTTTTAGGAACACAGCAGAGCTGGGAGAGCTGCCCCCCCGTCCACTCCAGGCTCTCTAAAGAGATTGTGCATTGAGGTGTCACTCACAGTAGGGGGCGTGTTGGATAGCAGTGCACATTACATAGTCATCCAGTAATGGTAATCACCAGGTGAAAGACTTTAATGCAAGTAAACAATAGCACACACATGGTAAGAAGGGCACAGTTTATTTTTGTTTTTAAACCATACAACATGCTGTCCTCATCTTACATACCGAGTTTCCCTGAAAATAAGACATTCCCCAAAAATAAGACCTAGCAAAAATGTTGTTTTTCTTAAGCATGCTTGCCTAACAGAAGATCAGAGCATGCAGTTGTGTCTGTGTCTATGTATTACTGTAGCCTGCCTGTCGCCCTTGTCCCGGTGATCGCCCTTCCATGTATTATGACACCGAACTGAGCTTTCTGCCTCAGCTGCGTACATGTATGGGAAGCCGCCAGCCAATCAGAGCCCAGCAGCTGCGGGCCAATCAGAGGCCAGCAGCTTAATGTTACATGCGGGCATCTGATTAGCTGATAGCTGCTGGGGTCTGAATGGCCGGAATTTTTCTGTACATCTATCTACGCAGTTGAGGAGGGAGAACTCAGAGCGGCGAGAAAAGGTGTGTGTGTGTGTATGCGTGTGTGTACGGTATGTGTATGTGTGTGGGGTGGAGGGGGGTTTGCAGGTACCAAAATGGGGATGATGGAGGCTGCAAGGGGATGATGGGGGCTGCATGGGGATGATGGGATATTGTGGGCTGCAAGGGGATGATGGGGGCTGCATGGGGATAATGGGTGCTGCAGAGGGATGATGGGGGCTGCAAGGGAATGATGGGGATGATGGGGATATTGGGGGCTGCATGGGGATGATGGGGATTGCAAGGGGATGATGGGGGCTGCATGGGGATGATGGGATATTGGGGGCTGCAAGGGGATGATGGGATGATGGGTCTCCAAGGGAATGATGCGGATGATGGGATATTGGGGGCTGCATGGTGATTATGGGGACTGCAAGAGGATGATGGGGGCTGCAAGGGGATGATGGGATATTGGGGGCTGCAAGGGAATGATGGGGGCTGCATGGGGATGATGGGTGCTGCAAGGGGATGATGGGATAATGTGGATATTGGGGGCTACATGGGGATGATGGGTGCTGCAAGGGGATGATGGGATGATGGGGATATTGGGGGCTACATGGGGATGATGGGTGCTGCAAGGGGATGATGGGATGATGGGGATATTGGGGGCTACATGGGGATGATGGGTGCTGCAAGGGGATGATGGGGATATTGGGGGCTACATGGGGATGATGGGTGCTGCAAGGGGATGATGGGGGCTGCAAGGGAATGATGGGGATGATGGGGATATTGGGGGCTGCATGGGGATGATGGGGATTGCAAGGGGATGATGGGGGCTGCATGGGGATGATGGGATATTGGGGGCTGCAAGGGGATGATGGGTCTCCAAGGGAATGATGCGGATGATGGGGATATTGGGGGCTGCATGGTGATTATGGGGACTGCAAGAGGATGATGGGGGCTGCAAGGGGATGATGGGATATTGGGGGCTGCAAGGGAATGATGGGGGCTGCATGGGGATGATGGGTGCTGCAAGGGGATGATGGGATAATGTGGATATTGGGGGCTACATGGGGATGATGGGTGCTGCAAGGGGATGATGGGATGATGGGGATATTGGGGGCTACATGGGGATGATGGGTGCTGCAAGGGGATGATGGGATGATGGGGATATTGGGGGCTACATGGGGATGATGGGTGCTGCAAGGGGATGATGGGGATATTGGGGGCTACATGGGGATGATGGGTGCTGCAAGGGGATGATGGGGGCTGCAAGGGAATGATGGGGATGATGGGGATATTGGGGGCTGCATGGGGATGATGGGGATTGCAAGGGGATGATGGGGGCTGCATGGGGATGATGGGATATTGGGGGCTGCAAGGGGATTATGGGGCTCCAAAGGAATGATGGGGATATTGGGGGCTGCATGGTGATTATGGGGACTGCAAGAGGATGATGGGGGCTGCAAGGGGATGATGGGATATTGGGGGCTGCAAGGGAATGATGGGGGCTGCATGGGGTTGATGGGTGCTGCAAGGGGATGATGGGATGATGGGGATATTGGGGGCTACATGGGGATGATGGGTGCTGCAAGGGGATGATGGAATGATGGGGATATTGGGGGCTACATGGGGATGATGGGTGCTGCAAGGGGATGATGGGGGCTGCAAGGGGATGATGGGGATATTGGGGGCTGCACAGGGATGATAGGGATCATAGAAAAATAAGACATCCCCTAAAAATAATACCTAGCGCATCTTTGGGAGCAATAGAGTTTTTTACCAGGCTATTTGCGCTCCCAGAGGTCTGTGATCCAAAGCTTCTTATAATTTCATAAAGAGTTTTTTATTATTTCATAAGAATAGCACATACAACGCGTTTCGACAGTAAAATATGTCTTCCTCAGGTATATTCTACCAGAATCTTTGGGAGCAAAAATTAATATAAGGCTATGTATTAACAGGGAAACAGGGCAGCAAAAACCTGCTGAAAGACAACCTTCAACACATGGAAGAAATGGACATTGTGCCATGTGATAACAAACTTAGAAAAGTTCTGTAAACCCCTCCTCCACTGTAATATACAACACTCCCCTTTATATTCTTTCATCCTGCATGATAATTGGATTCCCATGGAGGCTCATCCACCATATTAGTAGACTTGTTTTTTTCAGAATTATGTGTACCTTCTTTCTTATATTTTTAACTTACCGTAATTATTCAATAAAACTTAATTTTTTTTATTTACAAACATACTCAACTACTTTTGTCCTAGTCCAAATTTACAGCTGGGTTATTGGCTTCCACTGCCTTTTGGATGAACATGTTGTCACGCTTCCGGGGAAAGGCGCCCTAGAGTGGACCCACTGGGCCGTGGTACCAAACTCCCCCTGGGTGAGCTGGTCCTAGTTTACGCAACCCCTATACAGGGATTGTCAGGGGCAAGCCCAGGGGGTCTAAATACCACAGCTGCTAGTACCAGGGGGGCGGCTCGTAAGGTTAGCCTATACTACGTCACAGCTAAGGATTCCGGGATAATGGTGCTACCGGGGAAGAGCACAGCAAGGGTTCCAGGACACAGAGTACAAGGAAGGCCTGACCAACACTCAGCAAGGCAGAAGCAAACTGACTTAATAATCAGGCACCTCCCATCAGTGGAGGCGGCCTGATATACCAGAGGAAGAGCAGCTATTGGTCAAGGGGAGTGTCAGGTTGGATCATGACGGCCCCTAGAGTCACAGGGGAGGAGTGCACCAAGTGTGCTGCTGATTGGTCACATGAACACGACCATTGTAATGTGCTCATGTGCAAACCCGGCGGTCAGCTGACAGGAAGGAACCCGGCAACGGCTCCGAGACACAGCACGCCTGGATGCCGGACGCCCGGTCGACAGAGGGGCAGAGGATGCCGACCCGGGAGAGGTGAGCTGGGGAGGGTGCCAGGGGACCTAACACAGGTGACTGCTGTATCCAATCACTGGCCAGCACATCCCGTCTACAGTCTATGATGACTCAGAATATGACCACTCATGCAGGTCAACTATTCTTAATTATGTCAGACGTACTATTCTGTTAAGGATAATAGAAAAAATTGGACTCTGGCTCAACAGGAGTGGATTTTCCTTTTCCTTTTCAAAAGAAAATATAGTGCATACAAAAGAAAAATGTACATGGTCGACATGACCCAGTCAACTCCTTTTGACTGCATTAAGCAGTCTTACTCATGACTAGTAGTCATGAGTAAGACTGCTTAGTGCAGTTCAAACAAGTTGACTGGGTCATGTCAACCATGTAAATTTTTCTTTTCTATGCACTATATTTTCTTATGAAAAAGAAAAGGAAAATCCACTTGTGTTGAGGCGAAATGCAATTTTTTCTATTATCGTTGATGTGAGGCCAGGGCGAGGCCGGTGTCTGAGCCCCAGGTGGATGAGCAAAGAGCAGTCAGGTGAGCTGGAGTCCCTTTGTTCTGCAAGTGAGGGGTCATGAGCCATTGTTTCAAGACTGTCCAGAGACCCCTTTTGCCTGATAATTTGTTGACTGCCTGCTAACTGTAGATTGCATCAGCCCCCTGCAGTGTATTAGATTGCATCGTTCGGAGGATAATTGTATTGTCAGATTGAACTAGCAACCAAATGAGGGAACAGCCATGATTATCTCCCACCAATCCAGTGGGGCACAATGGGAGCTAAGGGTTGTAAAAAGTGCCTGCTGCTGCCCCCAAAGTGATTATATAGGATCTCATCTTAGTGTCTATGGTTCTAGCTGATGGATTACAGAACTGCTCTACTGCCTAACACTGAGCCCATACATTTTGGGGGGAAACCCGGATTGGGACAATCCAGTCACCTGGTCACATACGTCACTGTGTTCGGTCAATTTCCTAAGCTTGCTGCTACCTCCTCTCAGTGGGTCCCAACCAAGAGCCGGCGCTGCTTCCTGGGGCATTTGGTCCTGGATGCCCCAAGGTCATGTAGGTTTTGATCACTGGTGAAGCAGCGGAAGAGTGAGACTGTCACATGCACCATCTTGAGTCCTTGCTGGGAATGTACTATTTGCTGTTGACTGTTGTTGACTAGGGATGCGTGAACATGTTGTATATCCCTGTGTTCAAGATCGGGGCCACCCTGTGAAAGCAAGGAAAGGGTTAATACAGAGTAAATACAGCTGTTATACTTACCGGGTCCACGTTCTGGCTACCTGGTGTGACGCGCGCAGCGTCACTTCCGGGCTGCCTCTTATCTTTTGCCTGCATGTGATTGGCCATTGGAGCCGGTCAACCCGGAAGTGATGCTACGCCGCAGCACACCGGGAACCAATAACGCGGACCGGTAAGTAACATTAGGGTGATTTGCAACCCTTTCTATGCTTTCACAGGGCGGCCCCGATCCCGAACATGGGTATATACAAGATGTTCACCCATTCCTATTGGTGACCCAATAAAGTCTTACTGGAGTGTGATACCCTCACCCTGTGTTGTCTGAGTAGTGGTCTGCACATGGAAAAACCAGAGGTACTCCGCCCTGCCTTGCCTACGACTACCAAGGCCCCGTATGACCAACCCTCAACACCCTGTTCTCGGCATTGGTGGGGGTGACAGTGATGGGATCCACGGCAATCAGCGGATACAACTGGCCAAGTGGCGAATAAGCCTTTTAATTACAAAATCTGGCTTTCACCGTTGCATCCATCTACAACGCTCCAATGCTCACATAAGACAGATAAATATATGCAGGCATAATATGAATGTGCAGCTCTTACTAATGGAGATGTCATCTCCAGCCACTTGTGTCCACGGCTTCATTTGTGATGACAGCCTCACTAATTATAGGTGAGGATCACGAAGATTGGAGAATTAGACTTCACGTAACTCTGATTGCACATTAGGACGGATGAATAGAAAAATAACCAGCAATGTGCGGAGAGAAGATCGATTCTTTATTTATATCGGACCATCATTATCTACAGCCCCGGACACATTGTGCATCCATTCCTATCCTCCCTGTAAAACTGCATGCAGCTGAACTGGATGAGTAAAAGGGAATATGTCTGCAGGGGTTAACACAGAGATTTCAGTGATGTGTCTCTTACCTGCAATGTTAGTTTTAGCTTCAGGAGATTATCATTATCAGACTAGGCCTATATACAGCATTAAAAGGGTTAGCATCTGTATTCCTAGTGGTCTAAGGCATTAAAGGGGTAAATATGTATGTCTTTGATTATCTAGGGCATTGAAGGGGTTAATATCTGCATGTGTCGGGCCCACTGGGACGGGGGTACTCGGTACCGGACCGGTCTGCTACTGGGGAAGTCACGGGTGGTCCTGGTCCGGTCCGTGTCCCGGGCTCGCCAATAAAAGGGGGATATTTACAGGGGTTGTCAGTCGTGACGCCACCCACTTGATGCGGCCAGTGATGGGGGCCGCCACTGCTGCAGAACCTCCGGGGATGATGTAGTGGCAGCTTAGGTGGGATAGTTCCAGTGGGTAGAACTGTGTTCCCCGGGGCAGTAAGGGTTAAGTCTATTGTGGAGTGTGTCGCACACTTACTTTGCAGACGCTGCAGGGATCTCTCCTCTTTGCTGGTGCTGACAGGCTGTATCCTGTAAGGAGAGAATCACTTTCATGCAGAAACACAAGGGAAGCAGTTCCAGGGTTTTTCAGTTTACTCTAAGGGCCCCTTTACACACGGCTACATTTCTAGGGTGGCTACAGGTAACTTACTGGCTGCAGTGAAATCATGGAGAGATTATTCCATTTGTACACAGCAACAAGATAGAACCATGTCTCCATGATTTCACTGCAACCAGTAAGTTACCTGTAGCCACCCAAGAAATGTAGCCGTGTGTAAAGGGGCCCTCAGTTGTTCAGACAGCTCACAAGTCATTGGCAGTTCTTACACAGTTCTTAGTACACGGGCACATTCTCCCTCTCCGGGTTCCCTTTGCTCTGCAGCCAGGCCTCTCTCTGTGACCCCTCACACAGTCTGCAGTGTCCTTTCCGATCTATTACTTCTCCGTCTCCACGGGTGTGTGTGTGAAACACTGGACAGTATGGCGGTGACTCGGGCCCCTGTGAGTCCTAGTACGTCACTTAGCTGCCTGTCCTTTGGGTAGGGATCTCAATCTGAAACTAAGACCCCTCGTCGTATTGTTTGGGGATGCCGGGTAAACTACGGTCCCCTCTAGAGCCGACACTCTACTTCAGCCCAGCCTCCAGCAGTCCTCAGCACGAGGCTCTACCAGGCTCCTTTCTCCCTGTGTCTCTTGGTATATAGGAGGGCTACTCCGCCTGCAGTCGGGTGCTTTAGCTGTGGTTCTAGGGCCCGGGTTACACCGTCCCTCTCGGCTCTCTCACACTCCTGGGGATCCGGCTCCGGATAGGCTTTCTCTCTCCTCTGGCTCACACTGGCTCAGTACAGATTCTGCGTCCCTTCTGCCCTCACTCTTCCAGGACGTGTGGCTTTCTCCTGCTCAGCTTCAGCTCAACCTGCTGCTGTTCTCTGGCCTGAGCTCCTCCGCTTCTGGTCTTTGCATCTCAGCTCACTGTGGCCTACTCTTGATCTTTACAGCTCGGCACCCTGGGCCTACTGAACTCCTTTACTCCTTCCCCTCCCTATATACTGTCAAGTCACCTCACTACGGGTGTGCCCAACCCACTCCTCCAAATCCACCACCCCTCAATCTCATAGAGTCTCTAATCTCAGGGCTGGATGTTACCTTCTCTTACACGTGGGTTATGTGGGCTGTGAGGGTGTTGGTGTGCAACAAGTGTCCTACCTGCCTGGCTGCAGTTCCCTTTGTGGCCTCCTGGACGCAGGGGCGCCACACATGTCTGGTGTGGTATATGACAGGAAAGGGCTTTTTGATCAAATTGTGTGAGCCCATCAGCCAACAACAATCTGCCCTCTTATAAATGGGAACATTCACTATAAGACTTGTCTTTCATTTTTCTAGGAGGCGCTTATCCATTTTGTATTTGCAAAACACATTTGGCTGATTGCTCCTCCCATCCAAGGGTCAGACTGGCCGGCCGGAGCAGCGGAGGATTATCTGGTGGGCCCAGGCACCTGCTGACACTGCATATATAGGACACTCGTGTGTCTGCAATGCTAGATCTTTGAAGAGCGATGATAAGAAGCCATCAGGATGGGACAGTGTTCTGTTCTTTACTATAGTAAGCAGCAGATGATAGTGTCAGCAGTGACGTGTCTCCAACATCGCTCCCATCTGTCGCTAATTAGAGCTAGGTCCTACCTGACCTTCTTATTTGTAGGCTTAAGCCCCGGAGAGGTCTGCACGCGCCTTGTTGCTGGTTGATGGGCTCGCCTACATCGTAGGCTATGTAGCAGTTTACCATTCACTATTCACTTATTCAGTGTTCACATACACATTTAGGTGCTCAGGGGTCCGGGTACATTTATAATCCCCCCACCCCCATCAAGGTCTACAATGTGTTTTTGGATGGACCTGATTGGTCATAGAGAATAACTGGGGGGGGGGGGTCAAAGCAGAATAAGAGTGTGGATACAAATAATACAGGTAGTCCTCATAGAAGGAGAGGTTTTCATACAATGCATCTTAGTAAATCCTAATAAACACACAACAACCTGGCATTGCGTCATATAGGAAAAATAAAATCCAAATTAAGAGAAAATGTGCAACAGCGCCACCCACTGGGGATCTGGACTGCACTACAAAAATAAAACTTGGGTTCTTGCAAATCTAGATACCGTGCCACATCTTTATCTTTTATTAATATTATTGCTATTATATTCTTATTTTTTTTTATTAATATTTGATTATAGAGAATATTGCCGAAGTGTCACATCTTTGCCTATTATTAGTGTTATTAGTATTTTATTTACATTTATTTTTTATCAACATATTGGTATTATTATTATTACTTTTCTTTATTTTTTATTAATATATTATTATTAATTTATTTTTTATTTTTTTTTATTAATACATTATTATAGAGAATATTGCACACGTGTCACATCTTTGTCTATTATGAACATTATTATTATTTTATTTATATTTATTTTTTTTTAATATATTATTATTATTTTATTAATATTTATTTTTTATTAATGTATTATTATTGTATTTCTATTTATTTTTTTATTAATACATTGTTATTATTTTATGTATATTTATTTTTTATTAATATATTATTATTATTATTATTATAGAGAATATTGCAGATGTTTCACATCTTTGTCTATTAATAGTATTATAGTTTTATTTATATTTATTTTTATTAATATATTATTATTACTTTATTTTATTTATTTTATTTATATTATTTGATTTATTTTATTATTTATTATTTTATTTTGTATTTATTTTATTATTTTTTATTTTATTTATATTATTTATATCATATATTATTTATTTATTATTAATATATTATTATAGAGAATATTGCAGATGTGTCACATCTTTGTCTATTATTAGTATTATTATGTTATTTATATTTATTTTTTATTAATGTATTACTATTTTATTTCATTTATTTTTTATGAATATACTATTATTATTATAGAGAATATTACAGGCATGTCACATCTTTGTCTATTATTAGTATCTATTATTATTTTATTTATATTTATTTTTTATTAATGTATTATTATTATTTTTTATTTATTTATTATTAATATATTATTATAGAGAATAGTGCAGATGTGTCACATCTTTGTCTATTATAGCATTATTATTATGTTATTTATATTTTTTTCATTCATATATTATGATTTTATGAATATATTATTATTATTTTATTTATTCATTTTTTATTAATATATTATTATTATTTTGTATGTATTATTATTAATATTATTTTTGTAATATTCTCTACATTTGCAAGTACCCCAAAACCATGGATCTCTAATAATAGATCTAAGACTAGATCTATGAGGATCTGCCAAAAAATGGTCATAGTTGTCATGGATCCACATTTTAGTGCTGCAGCTATTGAGCTATTATTTCGACATCGGGACACCACATGTCGGCACTACATCGAGGATCTCACAGGCTGCAGCTATGAATTCAGCACTGGAGGGTGAACAGCTCCCAACTTCATGTAAATTCTCACTTCTGTTGTTTTTGACCAGTGGCTGTGTATTAAAGGGAATCTGTCACCTGGTTTTTGCTACCTAATCTGAAAGCAGCATCATATAGAGAAAGACACCCTGATTCCAGTGATGTGTCACTTACTGAGCTGATTGCTGCCATTTTGATAAAATTACTGTTTTCTCTGCTGCGAATGTAGCAGTTCATGAATGTGCTGGACTCCTCTAATGATAATCTCCTGCTTATTAAACAGTGATTTTATCAAAACTACACTGAGCAGCCGAGTAAGTGACACATCGCTGGAATCAGGAACTCTGGTCCTATATCATGCTACTCTCCTATTAGGTGGCAAAAGCCTGGTGACAGATTCCCTTTAAGGACCACATGGATCATACAGTACAGACCAAAGGTTTGGACACACCTTCTCATTCAAAGAGTTTTCTTTATTTTCATGACTATGAAAATTGTAGCTTCACACTGAAGGCATCAAAACTATGAATTATCACATGTGAAATTATATACTTAACAAAAGAGTGTGAAACAGCTGAAAATATGTCTTATATTCTAGGTTCTTCACAGTAGCCACCTTTTGCTTTGATTACTGCTTTGCACACTCTTGGCATTATCTTGATGAGCTTCAAGAGGTAGTCACCGGAAATGGTCTTCCAACTGTCTTGAAGGAGTTCCCCGAGATTCTTAGCACTTGTTGGCCCTTTTGCCTTCACTCTGCGGTCCAGCTCACCCCAAACCATCTCGATTGGGTTCAGGTCTGGTGACTGTGGAGGCCAGGTTATCTGGCGTAGCACCCCATCACCATCACACCTCCTCCTCCATGCTTCACAGTGGGAACCAGGTAGAGTCCATCCGTTCACCTTTTTTGCGTCGCACAAAGACACGGTGGTTGGAAACAAAGATCTCAAATTTGGACTCATCAAACCAAAGCACAGATTTCCACTGGTCTAATGTCCGTTCCTTGTGTTCTGTAGCCCAAACAAGTCTCTTCTGCTTGTTGCCTGTCCTAGTGGTTTCCTAGCAGCTTTTTTACCATGAAGGCCTGCTGCACAAAGTCTCCTCTTAACAGTTGTTGTACAGATGTGTCTGCTGCTTGAACTCTGTGGGGCATTGACCTGGTCTCTAATCTGAGCGGCTGTTAACCTGCGATTTCTGAGGCCGGTGACTCGGATGAACTTATCCTCCGCAGCAGAGGTGACTCTTGCTCTTCCTTTCCTGGCACGGTCTTCATGTGAGCCAGTTTCTTTGTAGCACTTGATGGTTTTTGCAACTGCACCTGGGGACACTTTCAAAGTTTTCCCAATTTTTCGGACTGACTGACCTTCATTTCTTAAAGTAATGATGGCCGCTCGTTTTTCTTTACTTAGCTGCTTTTTCTTGCTGTAATACAAATTCTAACAGTCTATTCAGTAGGACGATCAGCTGTGTATCACCAGACTCCTGTACAACACAACTGATGGTCCCAACCCCATTTATAAGGCAAGAAATCCCAGTTATTAAACCTGACAGGGCACCTGTGAAGTGAAGACCATTTCCGGTGACTACCTCTTGAAGACTGGTGACTACCTCTTGAAGCTCATCAAGAGAATGCCAAGAGTGCGCAAAGCAGTAATCAAAGCAAAAGGTGGCTACTTTGAAGAACCTATAATATAAGACATATTTTCAGTTGTTTCAAACTTTTTTGTTAAGTAAATAATTCCACATGTGATAATTCATAGTTTTTATGCCTTCAGTGTGAATCTACATGAAGTCATGAAAATAAAGAAAACTCTTTGAATGAGAAGGTGTGTCCAAACTTTTGGTCTGTACTGTGTATACATTAAATGTCATCACCCAGTGATTATTCTGCAGGGTAATGATTATACCAAATAAAGAGAAAGCTGCACCCTGAAACGCTAAGGTAAGCGAACTATAAATATGGCTAGGGTCACATTTCCATTTTTTTTAAAAAACCTCATCCGGTTTTGAGCTTTTAAAAAGCTGCTGCCGGGATAAGCAAAGTGTTCTGTGTGTGTTAAAACGTGTAATTTTATTAATAAATGTTGCTATAATGTCTCTAAGGGGTGCCCACTCCCCCTAGAGACCTTCCACCCACTCAGGTGGGCATATAATGCTTTCATCACTTATGTACAGCAGCCGGCTCCTGTCAGCTGCTGTACATTTTATCAATGAAGGCGCCGGCTCCTCTGAGAGCAGCGCGCATACTATACCTATTGTATCTATAGTATGTGCGCTGTCTGAGGTACTGAAGCCATTTACAGTAGATCAATGGGCAGCTATATATATTTCTTTTGCAGTAACACATGTTCACATTCCAATATTTATTGTTTGCATACCTTTGCATTTGAGTGCACCTGTCTCTTTGTTATCATATATTCCATGTAAAGTATGCCCCTGTTCATACTAGGAAGTGCTGTCAGTTTTTTTACTTTAGATGATGGGGTCATGCCTTCTGACCTTGCCCTCCTCCCCATCAGCATTAGGCGATTATAAGTCTTTATTAGCAGGTTCCTATCCACCAACAAATTATGCCAGATAGAGGCATTAGAGAAGGTAGGAACCCAACTAAGAAATACGCCTTGACACCGGCTGCTGGGCTCACATAAAACCGGCCTTTTTTCAGTATCCCATCTTAGTCGATTTTAATACTTTATTAGTGGGTTCTTATCCACATATAAATTAGAGGGTTTTTTTTTAACCTGGATAGAGGCACTAGACTAGTTAGGGACTCAGTAAACAGATACGCCTTGTCGCTGGCTGCTGGGCTCACATTAATCAGGTCTTTTTTCTATGCAAAATATCTCAATTTTCATATATAGAATTCCTTAGCAGTAATGCATTTTCATATTCCTATAGTAATTGTTTGCATGCCTTAGCGTTTCAAAGTGCAACTGTCTTTCTATTAGTTTTAATGCAAACAATCTTCAATAATAGCTAGTGATGCAAAAAGCAAATGATAGGTTAACTAGCCAGGTAGCAAGCAGAAGTCTAAACATAAGGTCTTAGAATTTGCAGAAATCACAGGAGTTTGCAAGGATGAATGCAGTGCAGTGAAACATCTCTTAATATCAATTCATAATGCTTACTAAAAACAATGAGCTAACCTGCAGGTCTGAAGGATTGTAGAAATCACAGAAGTTTGAAAAGAAGAGTGTGGTGCTGTGAGTAATCTGTAAATATCAGTTCATAATGCTTACTGCAAGTGATAGGTTAACCTCCAGGTCTGAAAGATTGTAAAAATCACAGGTGTTTGCAAAGATAAATGCAGTGCAGTGAATATTTTCTAAATATCGGTTTTATGATGTTTACTGCAAAAGAAGGGTTAACCTGCAGGTCTACAGGATTGTAAAAATCACAGGAGTTTGCAAACATGAGTGCAGTGAAGTGAAACATCTGCAAATATCTGTTCATAATGCTTACTGCAAATGAAGGGTTAACCTTCAGGTCTGAAAGATTGTGGAGATCACAGGATTTTGCTAAGATATATGCAGAGCAGTGAATAATCTTTAAATACGGTATCAGTTTATGATGCTTATTGCAAATGATGGGTTAACATGCAGGTCTGCAGGATTGTAGAAATCACAGGAGTTTGCAAAGATGAGTGCAGTGCAATGAATAATCTTTAAACATCAGTTGATAATGCTTACAGCAAATGATGAGTTAAACTGTAGGTCTGAAAGATTGTAGAAACCAAATGAGCTTGCAAAGATAAATGCAGCAGGAGACATTGGATGATAGCTAATAACATATAAACAGAACAATCATACCCTAACTATTACAATTCTCAGACACAGGAAAAAGAAATGAGAAAGTGAGCCAACAGAGAACCAGTCAGTGAGCTGCGGTGCCAGGGCAGGTGAGGGGAGAGGTGAGTATAATGGCTTTTTTGTATTATTCATTTATTTTTAACCTCTTCCCACCCTAAAAAGAACCAAACAAAATGGCGTCCAGCAAAATGACCATCAAAGCGCCTTCACTATAGGAGAAGCCGGGAGCCGTCCACCCTCTAGCGCTGAATTTCACCAGGTGCAGCCACTGGGAGAGTAAATCATGTAATAAAGCAGAGGAATAATAGTTCAGGGGAAATAAGTAGGACAAGGCGAGGTTCTGATCTGACAACAGATAACATTGACTTTGTTGGCCAAAAAAGTACTTTAAACCGCGGCTGATTTATGTGCCGTCCATGATGCCGAGGCTCCACGCCGGGAACGGCGAAAACGGAATTCTTGGCAAACAATAAAGGGTTAAATCATAAATTTGTCCCTGGTGCTGCAGACGCTGAGACATTTTTGGCAGCTCGTTGAATACATTAAATTAAGAAGTCTCTGACCTGTGAGTCGCTACATAGAAATATATCCAATACTGTTTATAAATAGCGAAACCCGGAACGATGGTGGGGACTCGCCGCGCCTCATTACCTTCCTGATGCACAAAATAAAAAAACATTGTACTACTCGGTGCTCAGGGCTGGTCCTAAGGGTGCCCTAACTGCAGTTATAGCTGAGGGGGCGCCACTGAGGGTCTGACAACAGGAGCAACACTCAACATAAGTCCTATTATTAATTGCATTGCCTGTGATGCAGCGGCTTGCTGCATTGCAAATAGTCAGTTTATATTTTGCAGAGGCAGGCTGTGCTCTGCAATATAAACTAAGAAATGAGTATGCTGGGACTTGTAGTTCAGCAAGTTTAAGTAATACATTATGCTGGAGCTTGTGGTTAAACAGTCTGAAGTAATGCATTACAAGTGCAGGACTGCAGGTGAGCCAAAAGACAGGGGCGTGTCTGGCCAACCTGATTCCTCATGGGTGTGTCAGGGGGTATAATTTCTGTGTTATTGTGATTACATGTCTGTGCATTTGGGAGCAGGAGCTACTCTGGTCAGGAGGCCAGGTCCTGTGCTTAGAAGAATGTGTACTTGGAAGGCATGAGGTTCAGGGACCATGGGATCTCTTTTGCTTGGGACCAGCTGGTGCCCTGAAAGGCAAAAAGTACGGAGACTGCATGCAGAGCCTGGGATGGCTCTGAAAAGTACCTGGGATGGCTCTCTCTCTCTCTGGCTGGGCTTGAACAAGATCATGGAAGGCACAGACCAGGTTACAGTCTCAGAGTTTGGCTGGCCATTGTCCTGGAAGGCATAGACCAGGTCACAGTCTAAGAGCTTGGGCGGCCATTGTCCTGGAAGGCACAGATCAGGTCACAGTCTCAAAGCTTGGGCGGCCATTGTCCTGGAGGGCAAAGACCAGGTCACAGTCTCAGAGCTTGGGCGGCCATTGTCCTGGAGGGCACAGACCAGGTTACAGTCTCAGAGTTTGGCTGGCCATTGTCCTGGAAGGCACAGGCCAGGTCACAGTCTAAGAGCTTGGGCGGCCATTGTCCTGGAAGGCACAGGCCAGGTCACAGTCTAAGAGCTTGGGCGGCCATTGTTCTTGAAGGCATAGACCTGGTCACAGTCTCAGAGGTTGGGCGGCCATTGTCCTGGAGGGCATAGACCAGGTCACAGTCTCAGAGTTTGGCTGGCCATTGTCCTGGAAGGCATAGACCAGGTCACAGTCTAAGAGCTTGGGCGGCCATTGTTCTTGAAGGCATAGACCTGGTCACAGTCTCAGAGGTTGGGCGGCCATTGTCCTGGAGGGCATAGACCAGGTCACAGTCTCAGAGGTTGGGCAGCCATTGTCCTGGAAGGCATAGACCAGGTCACAGTCTAGGAGCTTGGGCGGCCATTGTCCTGGAAGGCACAGACCAGGTCACAGTCTCAGAGCTTGAGTTGCCATTGTCCTGGAAGGCACAGATCAGGTCACAGTCTCAGAGCTTGAGTTGGGGCACATTGTCGTGGGAGGGCACAGACCAGGTCACAGTCTCAGAGGTTGGGCGGCCATTGTCCTAGAACACACCTGGGATGGTATGTGTGAAAGTGGCTGGCGTCCTGGAAGGCACATGGTGAGGAGACTACGGGGGGTGGGACTGGAAGGTAATGCATGTCAAAGGGCTATGTATAAAATGCCAGGTGGGCATAGACTGGGCGGCATACAATGTTCCATTGATGTACATCTCATGGACTGTGTTTGTCATGTGGTTTATGATGTGTAATAAACTGAATGGACTTAATTTTACTGTAAAAACGTTGCCTGTTTGCCTCAAACCTGCTACTATTTGAGTATCCCCCAACACGCTCAGTGAGCAAATCATTAAAGGCCGTATTATACTGTATAAACATTGCATTGTGCTGTTATTAGGTTTATTTAGTTTTCCTTTATGGTAATATTATTTGAGCACTAGATGTTGATAGTATGTGAAGACTGGTAACACTTGAGCACTATATAGTGGTATTATTTGAGTATTGGTAGTATTTGACCGCTATATGATTATAGTATAATTTTAGCATTGAATGGTATTTGAATATTGAATATTTATATATTGAATGGTAACATTGAGACTTGTATGATGGTTTTATTTGAGTATTGTTTCATGTGAGTATTTGAACACTGTATGTCGGTATTAATACTATATAGTGGTATTTTTTTAGCACTGTGTGTTATATTATTTAAGTACTAGTATTTGAGCATTATTTGTTAGTGGTATTCAAGCGCTGTATGATGGTATATCAGCACTATATAATGAGATTTAATCATCTGAACTGATGATAATTACAACCCTCTGGCAATGCTAAGGAAATCTTGAAAATATGACCTGTTGGCGGCCCTCGAGGCTGGAGTCCCACCCCTGCTTAGTATTTAATAAACTTTGCATTTAGTTCTCATGTATTCCTGGATTTATCCTCACCAACGTCATCTCTTCAGTGAACTCCTGCTGTTTACCATCTATCTGCATTTACCTCCCGGCTCAGACCTGCAGTTAACCATGTGTTTGCTGTAAGCATAACAAACTCTTCTTTGCTGCACTGGTGCTGTTCACACTACAATGCTGTTTCAACAGTGTATAATCTTTTCTTCAAGCAAGTATTCAGTTTTCCTATTCATTTAGTCTACCTACGGTTAACCATTTGTTTGCTGATTGTCTACATCTCTGCCATTAACCATCTGTCTCCTTATAGCTTCCAACTAAACCAATCACCATTTGTTGCTGTATGTTCTGGACTGACTATACTTCTTCATATCCTGTGTATTCACACTTCTAATTCTGTATCTGCTGGTGTGCTCATCCACTTGTCTGCCTATTTTACGGTGCCTCATACCCTAACTACAAGTTACTGTTATTAATAGCAGTTGGCCTAATACACAATTCTGTAGATGAAATGTCTTGGAGAATCAGAGATTCTAAGACCCTGAACAAAATACCTATGAAAAAATAAGGGTCTGGGCTCATAATGACTGGGTCAGCCTCGGCTGTAATGGCGGCCAACAGTCACTAGTCACTGTTGTCTCTCTGGATGTTAGGCCGTCTCAGCAGAATAAGGAAGGGTTGTGGATGGGGATGTGCAATAGCCGCAAGGGTCAGGGGGTTCTCAGTAGCCAGGCTGGCTGGCTTTCTGGGAGGTCACGGTGGCTGTGGCCCAGCTCCGTGGCCCTGGCTGTTCAGTGATGGGGGTTATTTACAGGGGAGTATGAGTTAGTACGTGACGCCACCTGTGGTACCTGGTCATGGGTGACCAGCGCTGCAGTTTTGAACCTCTGGGGCAGATGGTGCAGCAGCTGGGATGGTAGCACACCCCACAATGGAGTAGGGCCCCAGGGTTGGGTTAAGAGTCTATAAGGAATGATGATGGTGGTTGTCGTTGGGGTGCAGGAAGGAGGGCACAATAAATAAGCAGGAGGACACAAAGTGGTGCAGTTTTTTTACTTTTACTGACGCTTGTGCAACGTAACCCAGCAGGGTACTGTGTCCTCCTGGTCAGCAGTCCAGTCAACTCCCGGGCAGTCCATGTTCACTGCACTGAGACCCCCTTCTGTATGCCTCTCCAGGTTGCCCTTCTCTGCACTGGATTTCTCGCCACTCCTGCCCTGCGCCTTCGTGCTACAGTGTCCCAAGCTGATGGCTGCGGGCCCTGTCAAGTGACAGTCAACACGTCCTCTGACCTTATGTCTAGCCAACGTTCTGTGGTAATTGACCACTGCACATAAAGCCCAGTGGCCGCCGGTTTCTTGGTTCAACCTTACGGTGTTGTTGCCATATTGGGCCAGTCCCCTCTTGCAACCAGTTCTCCTAGCAACGACCTCAAAAGAGGTTGTAGGTTCAGTGTCCCTCTGGCTGGGGTTTCCTCGGCTGACCTACCCACTGGTTCCGTTAGGCCCCAGCACTAGCCGCCCCTAGAACTCCATCTCTCTTGGTGTTCCTCTCAGACTCCTACTTCTACTGACTCCTGACTAACTCCTCCTCTTCCTGCTGTTTTCTACTCTCTGTTCCCATCCCTTCTCCTTCTGCCTATTCCCTCCTCCTGCCAGCAGATAGGGCTCCCCGTGTGAGGTCACATCCGCCCCGTCTATCTTCTGGCCAGGAGTTGGGTTGGGTGCAGGTGTGTGTGTTTCGGTATTATTCCCTTCTTACCTGGGAGTGGGTTACACACCTATGGATTAGGTGCAGAACCTCTTTGGCGACCAGACCGCAGGGGCACCACAGATGCAGCTTTCCTCACTCCCTCTGGTTATGGCACTATACTACACCCTTAAACCTCTCCCCCCAGCCAGGACCTTGGCATCCACAGTACCTCAGGCTTACAGGAATGTATTTCAGCTTTCTTCCCACTGCTGACAACTCCGAATCCCATCAAGGTCGCCCTTCACACCCCCTCAAATCTTCACTGCTAATACCTAACTGTCATTGTCTGGTAGTTGGGCACCAATGGGACCATGCTGGACACTATGTGCACAAATGTTGCGGTTTCCCAACAGCGACCACCTCCTTTCTCTCCAGCACCACTGAATCCGAGGAGAACCTGGGCTCGGTAGTTCCTCCTATGGGGCTGCTCACCACCAGACTTCACAATAGCCCTTGCACTAATCGCACCTGCATGCATTTAAAATACCTGAAGAGCTGATTTCCCGCATCACCAGAGTTTGCAGATTTTTGTGACGCCTATTTCTGTAGGGCGTCACGATAAGAAGGGGTTAAAGTAATGCTGAATTATTAAAACGAGCGCGCCTTCATCATCTGAATGTCTAGTGCAAGTGAAGAGCAGCGTGAGATCAGCCGGGTACCCAAGATTGATGCTCATCAATCAGGATAGCTGCAAACAGCAGCCGAATGCTACAACATGGAGAGGTCTGTGCCAGGAACAGAACATCAGTAATAGTGATAAGGAGCAGACGCTCGCTGTATACACCATGTATAGATATATACTGCAAACAGGTATCAAAGCTTTAAAGGCCTCTGTGTCCTCTACTGTAAAGTAAGTGGCTACTGACATCTACTGGTGACCAGAGCGAACTGCAGCAGGTGAATCACAAAGGTGCAAAGTAAGGATGAATATAAAATACTAGATGGTGGCCCGATTCAAACGCATCGGGTATTCCAGAATATAGAAATAGGGATTGCATGGGGAGCGGTGAGGGCTGAATAGGGAGGGACTTTAGGACGGAGCGGCGGGGGGAGGACGGCGTGACAGGGGGGGAGGAGGATGGAGGACGGAGGAGATAGCAGCGGGGTGGGGGAGGATGGAGCAGCACAGGCAGGGGGAGGACAGAGTGGCAGGGGGAGGACGGAGCACAGAGCGGCGGGGGAAGAGGACAGAGGATGAAGCGGCGGGGTGGGGGAGGACGGAACACATGTTAAGGAGCAGCAGCATATGGAGGGCATTATACAGCAGTACTGAGCAGTGTAACTGTGAATCCAGCTCCTCACTCCCTTTTCCCTCCCTTTTCCATAGACTTGGATATTCAGATACAGTATGATTCCTCAGTGATCAAAATGGATTTTAGATGTTTTTCAAAATATTGGGATCAATTAAAAGCAATGTGTCCATAAATTAATAAAAATATTTAAGCTCCTTAAGGGAGAAAGAAGCATTTTACCCTGACAATATATACAAGTATTAACATTTGTTATATTATGCTTTAGGCAATGTTGGTTGAAGTTACATTATTGATCATTCAATTGTATTGAAATTTTGGTAAAAGAATAATCACTTACAGTCCCTGACAGAAGTTCTGTCGCTTATCCCTGTTGTGTAAATAAAAGCTTATAACCTGACGTTACATTCCTCCATTAGTTGTATAAATTACTCTTTTGAAAGCTGAAACCCTCCGAAATTCGGTTTAGGTTAAGAAAATAAATTGGCATCAATGCTGAAATATTGATCATTTCATGAACACAGAATGGTCAGATTTTAGCAAGACAAAAGTTTTGTCGCCTGGTCATATAATGCCCCCAATCCTAGTTTACATCCTCACCTGTGCTCTAAATGATCGGTTAATTAGTGGATGTGTATAAAAAGAAACCCAGCACCCCAGACCTTCACTTGAACTACAACTTGAGCTCTGACAACATGGCAAAAATCCACCCTCCGACCAAAGCCTTGATTATCAAGAGGCTGAAGACCAGATCCACTGCAGAGGTGGCTGGCACCTTCTATGTGTGTATCAACGTCAAGTACAAAGAATTAAAATAAGATTTGAAGAGACTGGAAATGTTTTTGACAAACCCAGGTCAGGCAGACACCGCAAGACAACTGCTCAGGAAGAACGTTTGTTGGTTAGAAAATCCAAAGCAAGCCCCTCTTCCACTGCAGCAGAGCTCCAACAGGCCTGGTCACCTCAAGTCCTGTGTCAACTAGAACAGTTTGTAGGATTCTGGTTCGAAATGGCCACCATGGTCGAATCAGTACCCAGAAGCCAGCAATAAACAAAAGGCAAATAAATAAACGTTTGGCCTTTGCAAAGTCCTACAGCCTGCTAAACAGATGGACGCTAGAAAAGTGGCAGAATGTGGATTTCTCTGATGAATCTTCAATAGAATTACACCACAGCCACCGCAAATACTGCAGGAGGCCTACTGGAGCCCGTATGGATCCGACATACATCCAGAAAACAGTTAAATTTGGTGGTGGAAAGATCATGGTCTGGGGTTACATTCAGTATGGGGGTGTGCGAAACATTTGCAAGGTAGAAGGCAATATCAATATCCTAAAATATCAAGAAGTATTAACTACCTCTTATATTCCAAATCATAAAAGAGGTCAAATTCTGCAGCAGGATGGTGCTCCATCTCATACATCCATCTCTACAACAAAGTTCCTCCAGGCAAAAAAGATCAAGGTGCTCAAGGACTGGCCAGCCAGTCACCAGACATGAACATCATTGAGCATGTTTGGGGTAGGATGAAAGAGGAAGCTTGGAAGACAAAACCAAAGAATCTAGATGAACTCTGGGAGACATGTAAGACTGCATTCTTTGCTATTCCTGATGACTTCATTAATAAATTGTATGAATCATTGTTTAACCGCATGGTTTCAGTCCTTCAAGCTCATGGAAGTCACACAAAACATGACTCTAATGGCACCACAACTTCATTCACCAATGTTATGCAACATATATTTGTATTTTAAGTTAATTATTTGTTTGAAAATCACATTACTTTCTGTGGGCGACAAAACGTTTGTCTTGCCAAATGTGACCATTCTGTGTTCATGAAATGATCAATATTTCAGCATTGATGCCAATTTATTTTCTTAACCTAAACCACATTTGGGAGGGTTTCAGCTTTCAAAAAGTAATTTATACAACTAATGGATGAATTTAACGTCAGGTTATAAGCTTTTATTTACATCACATGTATAAGTGACATAACTTCTGTCAGGGACTGTATTTCTGTAACAAAACCCCAGGACATTAATGTTTAGCTTACAATCTTTATCAAGTGATCTGCAGATATCTTACACATCAGGCTGAGTTCTGACGGCTCTCACTCCCCCCCCCCCCCCCCCTTAGCTCATTGTTGGAGATTGCAGGAGAAAGAGGGGTTTTACACAGATTTCAACAATGTAGAGAGGTGAGAAAGTATTTGCAGTCTTATGGAGGGTAAAAAAACATTTTATACTAATATATGTGCTAATAAAAACACTTGCCTGGATACACACAGACCTCAGATGCAGCTTATATTTACTAGGAGAGACACACAGAGCTCACATTCAGCCTATATTACTGGGAGACACACAGACCTCACATCCAGTCTATATTACTGGAGAGACACACAGACCTCACATCCAGCCTATATTACCGGGAGAGACACACAGACCTCACATCCAGCCTATGTTACCTGGAGACACACAGACCTCACATCCAGCCTATATTACTGGAGAGGCACACAGACCTCACATTCAGCCTATATTACTGGGAGAGACACACAGACCTCACATCTAGCCTATATTACTGGGAGAGACACACAGAGCTCACATTCAACCTATATTACTGGAGAGACACACAGACCTCACATCCAGCCTATATTACTGGAGAGACACACAGACCTCACATCCAGCCTATATTACTGGAGAGACACACAGACCTCACATCCAGCCTATATTACTGGGAGAGACACACAGACCTCACATCCAGACTATATTACTGGGAGAGACACACAGACCTCACATCCAGCCTATATTACTGGGAGAGACACACAGAGCTCACATCCAACCTATATTACTGGAGAGACACAGACCTCACATCCAGCCTATATTACTGGGAGAGACACACAGACCTCACATCCAGCCTATATTACTGGAGAGACACAGACCTCACATTCAGCCTATATTACTGGAGAGACACACAGACCTCACATCCAGCCTATATTACTGGAGAGACACAGACCTCATATCCAGCCTATATTACTGGAGAGACACACAGACCTCACATCCAGCCTATACTACTGGAGAGACACACAGACCTCACATCCAGCCTATATTACTGGAGAGACACACAGACCTCACATCCAGCCTATATTACTGGAGAGACACACAGACCTCACATCCAGCCTATATTACTGGGAGAGACACACAGACCTCACATCCAGCCTATATTACTGGAGAGACACACAGACCTCACATCCAGCCTATATTACTGGAGAGACACACAGACCTCACATCCAGCCTATATTACTGGAGAGACACACAGAGCTTACATCCAGCCTATATTACTGGAGAGACACAGACCTCATATCCAGCCTATATTACTGGAGAGGCACACAGACCTCACATCCAGCCTATATTACTGGGAGAGACACACAGACCTCACATCCAGCCTATATTACTGGGAGAGACACACAGACCTCACATCCAGCCTATACTACTGGAGAGACACACAGACCTCACATCCAGCCTATATTACTGGAGAGACACACAGAGCTTACATCCAGCCTATATTACTGGAGAGACACACAGACCTCACATCCAGCCTATATTACTGGAGAGACACAGACCTCACATCCAGCCTATATTACTGGAGAGACACACAGACCTCACATCCAGCCTATATTACTGGAGAGACACACAGACGTCACATCCAGCCTATATTACTGGAGAGACACACAGACCTCACATCCAGCCTATATTACTGGAGAGACACAGACCTCATATCCAGCCTATATTACTGGAGAGACACACAGACCTCACATCCAGCCTATATTACTGGAGAGACACAGACCTCACATCCAGCCTATATTACTGGAGAGACACACAGACCTCACATCCAGCCTATACTACTGGAGAGACACACAGACCTCACATCCAGCCTATATTACTGGAGAGACACACAGACCTTCCATCCAGCCTATATTACTGGAGAGACACACAGACCTCACATCCAGCCTATATTACTGGGAGAGACACACAGAGCTTACATCCAGCCTATATTACTGGAGAGACACACAGACCTCACATCCAGCCTATACTACTGGAGAGACACACAGACCTCACATCCAGCCTATATTACTGGAGAGACACACAGACCTCACATCCAGCCTATATTACTGGAGAGACACACAGACCTCACATCCAGCCTATATTACTGGAGAGACACAGACCTCATATCCAGCCTATATTACTGGAGAGACACACAGACCTCACATCCAGCCTATACTACTGGAGAGACACACAGACCTCACATCCAGACTATATTACTGGAGAGACACACAGACCTCACATCCAGCCTATATTACTGGGGGAGACACACAGAGCTTACATCCAGCCTATATTACTGGAGAGACACACAGACCTCACATCCAGCCTATATTACTGGAGAGACACACATACCTCACATCCAGCCTATATTACTGGAGAGACACACAGACCTCACATCCAGCCTATATTACTGGGAGAGACACACATACCTCACATCCAGCCTATATTACTGGAGAGACACAGACCTCATATCCAGCCTATATTACTGGAGACACACAGACCTCACATCCAGCCTATATTACTGGGAGAGACACACAGACCTCACATCCAGCCTATATTACTGGGAGAGTTACACAGACCTCACATCCAGCCTATATTACTGGAGAGACACACAGACCTTACATCCAACCTATATTACTGGAGAGACACAGACCTCACATCCAGCCTATATTACTGGAGAGGCACACAGACCTCACATCCAGCCTATATTACTGGGAGAGACACACAGACCTCACATCCAGTCTATATTACTGGAGAGACACACAGAGCTCACATCCAGCCTATATTACTGGAGAGACACACAGAGCTCACATCCAGCCTATATTACTGGAGAGACACACAGACCTCACATCCAGCCTATATTATTGGGAGAGACACACAGACCTCACATCCAGCCTATATTACTGGAGAGACACACAGACCTCACATCCAGCCTGACATTCAATACTGGACACTATATGGTATTGCAGTTTTGTGTTGGAATGTTGACGCTTCTGTTCAGATAAACCATTTGTTATTGGTAAAATGGGAACTTCCCGTCCTGAATTTCACTTTTCGATCTTCTAACCAGTTTTTAGTTGCCTCCATAAAGCAGCAAATCGGACTTGTTCATCAGTATTTAATTAGCCTTGAGCTGCGGAGTCTCTCGCCTCCTCTGAACCCGCCTGTATGTTTACAGCCTACAACAAAGAGCAAATAGCAGATATCCGAGCTTGCCGCGGGGTCCTTGCGTTGTGTCGGTGTTATCCAGGTATTCGGCTTATCGAGGGATGAGCCTTCCGTGTTTAGTTTCGGCTTTCTGCCTCTAGGTTTATTATTTTTTTGCTCCGTCTTCCATGATAGGAAACTTCAGTTGTGTTTTTTGGCCATTTTCCGGATGTCGGAACGCCTGCGCCCTGCGACCATGTCTTCATTAAGATCTGAGAATGGAGCGCCCAATGGAAGCAAAAGATTATCATGACCAATCATGAACAATTGTAGCCTGTCACGACGCGCCGGATCCCCACACTGACAGCTGTTAATTACTTTTAAGCAAGTCCCTGCCTCCATTCACAAAGAGTAACCGGCTGCCAAATATCCGTGTCGGCGGTTCCCAGCTATACCCACTGCAGACATGCCAAGATGACTCGTATCAGAAGAGAGACATTTGTCTGTTTGGGGATTTCTTGCTAACATTTTGATTAAATTAGCTCGGTCATAATTAATTACATTAAGGAGCACGCTTCAAATTAGTTTATTAATACTGAGTCTAAGTTAATTAAGTCAAAAGAGTAACTGGCAAACTCTAAAGCCCAAGTCACTGAGAAAAGTTTTGGGGTATTCTTTCAGCAGTAGTTATAAAGGGGGTGAGTCCCAGTACCTCTTACTGCTATGGAAATGTGTGCTCTTGTAATATTCAATGTTACCACTAGATGTCACCCGGGGGGAGCCGGGGTACCCAGAATTAGGACGGAGCTGGGCGTAGGGAGTCAGGGGGCCCTGATACTGGGGTCCCTAACTCGCCCTGTACTCGAAGGTACCTCTGAAGGTGAGGAGGTCCGGGACGCCAGTCTAAGACCCTTAAACTCCTGAGAAGCCCTAGGCATAAGCCCCTACCTCCACCTATGGACGACAGAACCCAGCAGCTTCCAATGGAGGAAGAAACAGCAGCTTCAGATCAGCATCCGCTCACAACAGGTCACAGTCCAGAAGTGAACTGAAGGAGCGACATCAGGTGGCTGTGATCTGACCCATTTATGGCCGAGGGATGGAGAGCAACCTCCCCAGGCACGCCCCTCAGCTCACCTAAGCATGAGTCATAGTCATCACACACACCTGCACTCTCAGCTCCCGCTCATCAGCTTCCTCTCTCCACACTGAGAGCAGGGAAAAAAGACTTCATTTAAGCCACAGCAGCAGCACTTCCATACTGCAAGGCAATCAATATGTAACATTAGATTGATTAGATTGATAACCAGGACCTGGGGGAGGTTATAGAAAGAAGCAGCGGGCTGGAAGTCAGTCAGGTACAGGTACAGTGTCCATTTTAGGACATGGTCATGTATCAAAGTCAAACATCAGAAATACTCTGTCTGATACCGGACTCTTATACCGGATTCTGATACATGATTCTGATACCTGACTGTAATGCATTATTGTTATAAATGACTCTGATATCTGACTGTGATACATGATTCTGATATATGATTCTAATAAATTACTCTACGTCCTGACTCTGATACATATTTGTGATACAACATTCTGATAAATGACTCTGATATATGACTGTGATACATGATTCTGATAAATTATTCTGATATATGATTCTAATAAATTACTCTAATACCTGACTGTGATACATGTTTGTGATACAACATTCTGATAAATGACTCTAATATATGACTGTGATACATGATTCTGATAAATGACCCTGATACCTGACTGTCAGGAATCAGAATCAGGTATCATAATCATGTATCACAGTCATATATTAGAGTCATTTATCAGAATCATGTATCATAATTATGTATTACAGTTAGGTAGAGTCATTTATCACAATCATGAATCATAATCAAGTATCACAGTCAGGTAGAGTCATTTATCAGAATCATGTATCACAGTCAGTATAAGAATAATTTATCATAATCTTGTATCACAACCATGTATTACAGTCAGAGTCATTTATCAGAATTGTATCACAGTCAGGTATTAGACTCATTTATCAGAATCTTGTATCACAATCATGTATCACAGTCAGGTAGAGTCATTTATCAGAATCATGTATCACAGTCAGATATTAGAGTCATTTATTACAATCTTGTATGACAATCATGTATCACAGCCAGGTAGAATCATTCATCAGAATCATGTATCACAGTCAGGTATCAGACTCTTTTATTATAATCTTGTATCACAATCATGTATAAAAGTCAGGGTTCTGTCATTTATCAGAATCTTGTATCACAGTGAGATAGTCATTCATCAGAATCATGCATCACAGTTAGGTATCAGAGTAATTTATCAGAATCATTTATCAGAATCTTGTATCACAATCATGTATCATAGTCAGGTATCAGAGTCATTTATCAGAATCATTTATCGGAATCATGCATGAGTATCAGGTATAAGAGTCAGGAATCAGACAGAGTATTTCTGGTGTGTGACTTTGATATATGACCATGTCCTAAAATGGACACTCTGTGCAGGAGAGTCTCTGTGACTGTAGAAAGAGGAGTCTTCCAACCAATTCTTACACCTTCTTTTGTTGTTGTACTGGCCAGATGTGCATGATTAGTAAATTTAGATTTTTTAATTACTTGCAGTCACACATTTGCTTTTGTGCTGTAATTTTCCAGACTCATAGCCATAACTTTTAGTAGAGCAGCTGCAACTAAAAAAGATCCATCTCCATTAAGATAAGCAAGAACAATTCTTAGAGTCGTAGGCCCTGATTCACTCAGACTGGCGTCCTGTATGTCAATTCTCACGAAGGAGACGCTACAGTAAGTGTCACGGTGTAAACAGAGAGTTAAGGGGTTAAATACCAATTCCAGGGGAAAGGGACATCTGGTCTGTCCCTTAACTACTGAGAACTGAGGTACACCTGAAGGTGGCGAGGTCTGAGCCACCAGCGTAACCCTATCTCCCCAGAAACTCTGAAATAAATCCCTTCTCCTCCCAAAGGAATAGGAAAAACACAAAAGATAAACTACTTGAATCTGATGCTTAACTCCTCACAACAGTAGGAGGAATGGTCTAATGTTCACAGCAGTGACTCAAACACCTCCAATCTTCAGGCTGGCCAAGGTAAGAATGAGCTATCGCCGACAACAGCTGAAGGATCACATGGCTACTTAAGGAGAGGTGGGAGTGGATGCACATTGCAGCAGGTCTTCCTACCACTACCAGTGAAGAAACAACATTAACCCTCACCGGTAATGAAGAAATAAACCCCCATAGTAAAAACAAAACAGGGTTCTCTGTGTGGAGCTTCGGTCTGAGGGAAATCAGATGAGGCTAATGAGCGGCGAGGTCAAGAGAGTGCAGAGGTTGTGTGCTGATACAACACGGCCTAGCCCGGAGGGCTTGATCTCGGTGAGACCTGGACCGGAGAGAACTCGTGATAAGGGACCGTGTGCCAATATTATGGTTGTACGAAGTGTACCCGGCTGCGTCCCAGAACCCGGAGGTTTGTGCATAACCTGAACTGTACCAATAAACCTGTATGCTGTGGGAACAATTATCAAGGTCACTGCCTTTTGTATTGACAACCACCGGCGCTACCTCACAACGGCAAGCCCCAGCAGTGCCTTCCTTCCAGGCACCAGCAGGACCTGTGCGAAGTGACTTGCAGGTCTTGGACATGTGACTCTCAGCCTAAGTCACATGGCCAGGTCCTGTCAGTACTGTACCCGCAGATCCTGCTGATGCCCAGAAGGAACACACCACTGGGTGTCGCCGTGGGATCACCAGGGAGGGTAGTAAAGTGTGTGTGTCTGTCTGTCTGTGTCTGACCCGTACATGCCCTTTTTTGAGCTTTGTTTACCCATAATCCCAGCCGAACAAATGGTGCACAAATGCAGCACTAAAGCTATATGTTTGCTTTTTTAACACAACTTTGTGTGGTTGTGCAGCTGAAAAGCTCAGCATAAACACAGCACAAACATCCAGTGGGCACATAGCCTAAGGGTACCTTTACACACAGAGATATATTGCTTGCAACTCACTGGTTGCAGTGAAATCATGGACACATTATTCCAACAAAATGGAACAATGTGTCTATGATTTCACTGCAACCAATGAGTTGCAAGCAATAGATCTCTGTGTGTAAAGGTACCCTAATGTTCCTAACTCAGCAGTCCCTGGTGGTCCCTGCACAGACTGGAATAACACTAACCACAGGACTAGTTGATGATAGCTCAGACCTGGCTTCCTAATCAGCCATCAAGCGTTCCTCAAAGCTCCTAAAGCACTAAAATACTGAATCAGGAAGTTGTGCAGCGATAGAAAGGATCCCTGAGTGAGAAAATATAAAACCATGAAAAAAAAAGTGAAAAAGTGAAGTACAACTGCTAGAAAGAATTGTATCCTACTTCCTAGCTATAGAAAGCAGGTAGACATAGGACTGATACAGGAAACAGCAGTGATAAATAACCTTGCTGATCTCTATCTGACTGGTAGAAATAACAAGGTAGTATTGCTGTAACTTCAAGTAGGATCCACAAGGAATATCACCAGCAGGAAAAATCAGCCAGGGAAAGGTTTAAATAGCTACAGCCAAAAGTTGATAGGGCAGACTAAGCTAACAAATGAAAACACCTGTTGTCTGAAGAGGAATGAAACAAGGACAACAGATAATAAGAACCCATAGTGACTCAGAGGAGAAAGAAGCAAATCACACAACATGCAAGCCAGTTTGACTCCTGAGGCATGACATCTGGCTTTTATTGTGTGCTTTTCTTTTTACATTGTAATTGTATTTTTAATTAAAAAGGATAGGAACTTCAATAAGGGATCTGATTACAGCTGTCTATTGATGGCTATGAAGAAGAGGAGGGTGGAGGAAGGATCAGAGTGAGAGAGGAGCACAGACACATATACACCTCTACTGCTTATTTCTAGTAAGTGTCAGGGGCGTAACGACAATAGATGCAGGAGTTGCGATCGCACCCGGGCCCTGCAGCCTATCTGGGCCCCAGAAGTCCCTTTGGCCTATAGAAAAAGACTAATACTATTAAAGATTTGCAATAATTGGGGGCCCCGTTGGAGCTTTCACATCGGGGCCCCTGGGCCTGAAGTTACGCCACTGGCAAGTGTTGATATCGCCATAGAGCTGGATTCCCATCTACACTGCTCACTTCTGTTATATAATGCTGCTGATTAAGAGACGGGAGCGCAGGACGCCCATATGTCTGTGAGTGTGTGGTGTATGGGAGACATCATAGCAGCTAGTCTGAATCCACCAGCTCAGAGACAACTGAAAATTACGGGTGAAAAATGCAGGACATAATAGCGAGGAAGCGTTCCTCCTCGCGAACCCACACAACTGCCTATTCTGAAAAGTTGCATGAAGTCATGATTAAATTATATCCAATCATTAAAAACAAATCCAAAGATTAGCCGCTATGATTATTTCCCAAGTCATCATTACACGGACTTAAAAGATCTGAATCAGATTTCATGAAACTCTGAAGAACGCGACCCTTTGACAAGGCAGCTACAAAATACTAAATAGTAGGGGTAAATCTATATATCTAGATTACTCCTATTGACCATTTGTCAGCTATATAAACCATGGCCGCTCAGTTAATTAATTGTCCTCCATTAATAGGAGTATCGGCGGTAAGAACAGATGAGATGGATTGCAGCGCCTCTGCCTCCGCCGTCATCATACCTGAAGATTTGTATGTGCACAATGCAACAGGGAGCAGAGGACGCCGCAAAAAAATAGCGGTTTTTCTCCTATCTGCTTTCTGTCAAGTCAGAATTTATCTGTCTGGAAGTGATAGCGATCAACAACGCGCTTCAGATCCCGACCGATCAAGCGGACTACGGTGAATTATCCTTATGACATTAGGCCGCAATAAAATACTCTAACCTGCAACTTGATAAATTGCAATAAATGGTATAAAATAGGAATGGCAGAAGGGAACAGGTTTCTATCATGTATATGTGGCGCCTCCTGCGGACCTGTGGCCACAGAAGGTGATGCAGCCGGGACAGGTAAGCTAGTCACCCAACACCTTACACATTCCCCCATCCCTAGACCTAGAACTCTATGTCAGGCAAGGGATAGAGGGGGAGGTAGGTGGAGGGTCGAGTGCAGAGAGGAAAACCCGGGAACTAGACTAAAACCCTAGGAACACTAAGTTGGGGGGGCTTAGTCGGAAGGCACAGAGAGTACCGGTTCATGTTCCTGGCGTCAGTGAGATGGTGAGGAACAGAACCCCCAAGCCGAGACACCCTGAGAACGAAGAAGGGGTCCACGGTGGGTCCAGATGAGTCAGGACATCGGGAGGACCAGGCCGACACCAAAGTACCGGCCCTGTAGATGTGGTTGGCAGCTGCATGGCCCGGCCACGAATTAACCGGTGAGGTGAAGGGACTTTATGCCCGGATCCCAACCCCCGGCACCAGGGGCGGACCGTCACCCCCGGGGGCCCTGGTGCAGGTGTGGACCGGGGGGGGGGTGGGGTGCTGGTGCTGGGAGAGAGCTCACTTACCACTGCTTCTGGGAGAGCCGCGCTCTCCCGCCTGGTCCTGCTGGGAGAGCCGCGCTCTCCCGCCTGGTGACGGCGGCTTGTGGGGGTCGGCTGGGAGAGCCGCGCTCTCCCGACTGGTAACGGCGGCTTGTGGGGGTCGGCTGGGAGAGCCACGCTGAGAGCCGCGCTCTCCCACCTGGTGACGGCGGCTTGTGGGGGTCGGCTGGGGGCCCCCTCCAGGCTTGAAGGGGCCCCCTAACCGGTCGGGGCCCTGGTGCAGCTGCACCGGCTGCACCAGTGTAGTTCCGCCCCTGCCCGGCACATGAAGGAAAAGCCGTCATATAGGACTAAGGAATGTTGTCCACAGAAAGTCCGCGACAGCTGGCTTGGAATAGAAGCGTGGGAATGAACAAGAGACCCAAAAGGACTAGAAAGAGGGGTGCCCCTAGTGAACTGTCCCAGCTGCAGAACCAGTGACAGGGGCCGGTTGTGTACTGTGTGTAACTGGAACTGTACCAACATGAATAAAATTACCCGGACAGACTCAGAACTGTGTGTGAGAGACTCTCCTGTGCGCGACGGTGACAAGCTCCCGCCTGCAGAGCAGCACACTGCCTACTGCGTGCCGGCAGCGGAGACTGCCGAGAGAGGATAAGCACAGAGGCCAGACGACTCATCCCCTACACCTGCTCTAGGGAACACCAAGCCATACCCATGGAGGGCTCACCATCCCAGCTGCAGTCTTCATCATCGTTCCCCAGAGACCTGTACAGCAGCAGTGGCTTTACTAGCCACAAACCACGGGTGGCGTCACAAACTACTTCAAAACTTTATTCCCCTTTTTCTTTAACTCCCTTTTATTGCTGCACCTGGGTATACAGAGCTGAGTCGCGTCGCCATGACATTCCCCCCAGACTGAAGAGAGGGCCCGGTTCCGAGTACCCCTGCCTCGGGGTGCGACATATACAGAGCTCTTATATACACCGTTGGGATGCGCTATACTGTCCACAGCTGTCATTGGAGACTTCTACTGTCCTAAGTGATAGATATTGATGCATCATAGACACAAGAGGCGTAGAACATGGATGTCATGAGGTGACGGCTCTGCAGTCTGCATATTTTAAATGTGGTTAATTTCCTTTAGGACATTAAGGGATAATGTCAGATTTTTCCTTTGCTGCTGTCTTCAGTCCAGTGATGAGGTTGATGACCACTCCCCGACCCTTTAAATAGTCACATGACCCTTCACCTGATGTCATTGATAGAGTTCATTCTATACCAGACCATTCGGTATGTGGAGCTCTCCTGTTGTTGCTGGAGTTCTCCTGTCTGGGAGCTGAGTGTTTTGTAGCCTTGGATATGGGCTGTTTTGTATCCTTTTGTGTATCCCTGGTTCGTCTACCTATCACTGTGTGTTATTACACTAGAGGTGACGACTACTGCACTCACTGGCCTACGCACTAATCATTGTTCCCTTAGGTGACAGATAGGGACTAAGCGTATGATGATGGCAGGAGGACCTGCTTAGGGTGTTAGGGCAGGAAGAGACAGTCACAGGCCAGTGTCAGGAGGTGTCCCCATCCCCTGCTCCCTACTGGTACGGCCTTCCTTCCCTTTTCCATCCCACTGTCTCTTTGTGTTACGCCGTGCAACAGACATCTTTATTGTCTGCACATGACAGTGGGCAGTTGCCCGGACTAGCCAAGATGGCACCGAGCCCACTGCTTGTCTGCTGCCTCCCCTCTTTATTTGCTGCTTCATGTCTCCATGTCCTTATTATTAATTCATGGCCTTCAGCTCGATTTTGAGCCACGGCAGCTTGATGAATGAACGCTCTGTGGGAAGATTGATCCTTGTACAAGTCTATATTGGCTTAGTGGGAGAGAGGACACAGCTTGAGATGCCACCAACCAATTGGCTTTAGTGGGAAAGAGGACATAGCTTGAGATGCCACCAACCAATAGGCTTTAGTGGGAAAGAGGACATAGCTTGAGATGCCACCAACCAATAGGCTTTAGTGGGAAAGAGGACATAACTTGTGATACCACCAACCAATAGGCTTTAGTGGGAAAGAGGACATAGCTTGAGATGCCACCAACCAATAGGCTTTAGTGGGAAAGAGGACATAACTTGTGATACCACCAGCCAATAGGCTTAGTGGGAACAAGGATATAGTTTGAGATGCCACCAACCAATTGGCTTAGTGGAAAAGAGGACAAAGCTTGAGATGTCGCCAACCAATAGCTTTAGTTGGAAAGAGGACATAGCTTGACATGCCACCAACCAATAGGCTTAGTGGGAAAGAGGACATAACTTGTGATGCCACCAGTCAATAGGATTAGTGTTAAAAAGGACATGGTTGAGATGCCACCAACCAATAGGCTTAGTCGGAAAGAGGACATAGCTTGAGATGCCACCAACCAATAGGCTTAGTCGGAAAGAGGACATAGCTTGAGATGCCACCAACCAATAGGCTTTAGTGGGAAAGAGGACATAGCTTGAGATGTCACCAACCAATAGGCTTTAGTGGGAAAGAGGACATAGCTTGAGATGTCACCAACCAATTGGCTTTAGTGGGAAAGAGGACAGAGCTTGAGATGCCACCAACCAATAGGCTTTAGTGGGAAAGAGGACATAGCTTGAGATGTCACCAACCAATTGGCTTTAGTGGGAAAGAGGACATAGCTTGAGATGTCACCAACCAATTGGCTTTTGTGGGAAAGAGGACAGAGCTTGAGATGCCACCAACCAATAGGCTTAGTGGGAAAGAGGACATAGCTTGAGATGCCGCCAACCAATAGACTTTAGTGAGAAAGAGGACATAGCTTGAGATGTCACCAACCAATAGGCTTTAGTGGGAAAGAGGACATAGCTTGAGATGCCACCAACCAATAGGCTTAGTGGGAAAGAGGACATAGCTTAAGATGCTACCAATCAATAGGCTTTAGTGGGAAAGAGGACATAGCTTAAGATGTCACCAACCAATAGACTTTAGTGGGAAAGAGGACATAGCTTGAGATGTCACCAACCAATTGGCTTTAGTGGGAAAGAGGACAGAGCTTGAGATGCCACCAACCAATAGGCTTTAGTGGGAAAGAGGACATAGCTTGAGATGCCACCAACCAATTGGCTTAGTGGGAAAGAGGACAAAGCTTGAGCTGTTGCCAACCAATAGATTTAGTTGGAAAGAGAACATAGCTTGGCATGCCACCAACCAATAGGTTTAGTGGGAAGAAGGATATAGCTTGTGTTGCCGCCAACCAATAGGCTTAGTGGGAAAGAGGACATAGCTTGAGATGTCACCAACCAATTGGCTTTAGTGGGAAAGAGGACATAGCTTGAGATGTCACCAACCAATTGGCTTTAGTGGGAAAGAGGACAGAGCTTGAGATGCCACCAACCAATAGGCTTTAGTGGGAAAGAGGACAGAGCTTGAGATGCAGCCAACCAATAGGCTTAGTGGGAAAGAGGACATAGCTTGAGATGCCGCCAACCAATAGACTTTAGTGGGAAAGAGGACATAGCTTGAGATGTCACCAACCAATTGGCTTAGTGGGAAAGAGGACATAGCTTGAGATGTCACCAACCAATTGGCTTTAGTGGGAAAGAGGACATAGCTTGAGATGCCACCAACCAATTGGCTTAGTGGGAAAGAGGACAAAGCTTGAGCTGTTGCCAACCAATAGATTTAGTTGGAAAGAGAACATAGCTTGGCATGCCACCAACCAATAGGTTTAGTGGGAAGAAGGATATAGCTTGTGTTGCCGCCAACCAATAGGCTTAGTGGGAAAGAGGACATAGCTTGAGATGCCGCCAACCAATAGACTTTAGTGAGAAAGAGGACATAGCTTGAGATGTCACCAACCAATTGGCTTTAGTGGGAAAGAGGACATAGCTTGAGATGCCACCAACCAATTGGCTTTAGTGGGAAAGAGGACAGAGCTTGAGATGCCACCAACCAATAGGCTTTAGTGGGAAAGAGGACATAGCTTGAGATGCCACCAACCAATAGGCTTTAGTGGGAAAGAGGACAGAGCTTGAGATGCCACCAACCAATTGGCTTAGTGGGAAAGAGGACATAGCTTGAGCTGTTGCCAACCAATAGATTTAGTTGGAAAGAGAACATAGCTTGGCATGCCACCAACCAATAGGTTTAGTCGGAAGAAGGATATAGCTTGAGATGCCGCCAACCAATAGACTTTAGAGGGAAAGAGGACATAGCTTGAGATGCCACCAACCAATTGGCTTAGTGGGAAAGAGGACAGAGCTTGAGATGCCACCAACCAATTGGCTTAGTGGGAAAGAGGACATAGCTTGAGATGTCACCAACCAATAGATTTAGTTGGAAAGAGAACATAGCTTGGCATGCCACCAACCAATAGGTTTAGTGGAAAGAAGGATATAGCTTGAGATGCCGCCAACCAATAGGCCTAGTGGGAAAGATGGCAAAGCTTGAGATGCCGTTACCAATAGGCTTAGTGGGAAAGAGGACATAGCTTAAGATCTAATTATATGCAATAGATGACCCCTCCTTCACCAAACTCCAAAATCTGACCAAAAATGCTAACAACCGGAAGGGACACTCACTTTTGAGAGGGCTTTACAGAAACCCCATTCCTTTCTCTACCGGCACATACACAAACAAATTTACCTGAATTGTGTCCGTAAATGTTGCATGGTCCCAGCAAATCCCAGGCTGTTGGCGCCGATGCGAACTGTGTGCGGCCGCGGCCTCTTTAAGACCATTTATTCCATTAGTCGTCTCTTCTAGAACAGCTGTTTTTATAGAAACTCCAAATATTGGAGCTTAGAAAACATGTCATTATAAATGATGCTAATAAATAGCAGGAATCCATCGGATCGCAGCCACTTGTTACATCTCACAAACATCTGTTCTGTAATGGAGCAAATAATAAATACACACTTATCAAAATACTTCACAAACACCTGCGGAGGCGCGATTCTGAGCGAGCGGAATCATTATGTCACACGCTTATGGAGACTTTACGGTTTGCACATTTATGAGCATTGACAAGTATAAAAGATTTAATAGCTAATTTGTATCCACTGACCCTACAATCACTCATGTGGGTTGAGCTGGAACGTAACAATCCCATAGGCTCCCGTTAACCTGATGGAGACCAAATGTGTCTGCTTTTGGCTTCAGTTTAGCTGTTGTGCACCAAAACACCATTTATTTAAAGGTTAGAAAAGTTTCAGCTCATCGTATAAAATCAGTATAGGAGGCGGTTTCCAGATCGGTGCATGGATATAAGGAAAGCTCTGCTAAGAGCTAATGACAAGGGCGACAAGGACAAAAAATCCAGCAACAACATCCTTTAAATTTTCTTAGAAAAAGTTAAAAGTCCATCTTATTTAGGCGTATTAAAAAGTTGAAATGCCGGACATAAGTCAACCAACCTTCTACTTCAACCTTCAACTCATTCTACCATGTAGAATCATTATAGGAGGCGGTTTCCAGATCGGTGCATAGATATGAGGAAAGCTCTGCTTAGAGCTAATGACAACAAGGAAAACAATCCAGCAACAACGTCCTTTAAATTTTCTTAGAAAAAGTTAAAAGTCCATCTTATTTAGGCGTATTAAAAAGCTGAAATGCCGGACATAAGTCAACCAACCTTCTACTTCAACCTTCAACTCATTCTACCATGTAGAATCATTATAGGAGGCGGTTTCCAGATCGGTGCATAGATATAAGGAAAGCTCTGCTTAGAGCTAATGACAACAAGGAAAACAATCCAGCAACAACGTCCTTTAAATTTTCTTAGAAAAAGTTAAAAGTCCATCTTATTTAGGCGTATTAAAAAGCTGAAATGCCAGACATGAGTCAACCATGGTTCAAATCTCAGCTGATGTCATCCGCAATTCGATCGATGCTGTTAACCCTTTGGATCACGTTGTCATTAACAAACCGCCGCAGTGGGGACCGCGACGTTCCCCGCCATGATCTGAGATCCCAGGATTAGATCACGGGATCTCTGTGTGTCACCTAATAGCCTGGGTTCCTGCGGTGACCGCGGATGCTACCAGGGATCACTTCCTGTGGATGGCTGGCGAGCACCAGCATCCACATGAAATGATCATTTGTGCTATGCAGAGATGAGCTGCAGCTCATCGGGACATACCGTGTTTTCCCCGAAAGTAAGACCCTGTCTTACATTAAATTTACTCCCAAAAGTCCCACCCTGTCTTACTTTCGGGGGAGGTCTTACATTGGCAAAATTCCCTGCAGCCTGCATCATCCCCTGCAGTCTGCATCATCCCCTGCAGCCTCCCCTGCAGTCTGCATCATCTCCTGCAGTCTGCATCATCCCCTGCAGTCTGCATCATCCCCTGCAGTCTGCATCATCCCCTGTAGCCTCCCCTGCAGCCTCCCCTGTACCGCAGCCTCCCCTGTACCGTAGCCTCCCCTGTAGCCTCCCCTGCAGCCTCCCCTGTACCGTAGCCTCCCCTGTAGCCTCCCCTGTAGCCTCCCATACTGAGCTGCCCTGTGTGGACCCCCACTCTGCACACACACAGCCCCATGTGGCACCCATACAGTACCGTACACACACACTCAAACACCCACCCACACACACACACAAACACCCACCCACACACCCACACACACACGGTTTCGGTACACAGTACCGGTACTTACCGTTACTTTTCCTCACTTTCGGTTTCCTCTGCGGTGCCGGTGACGAGTCTGCTGCACGAGACGCTGGACCAATCAGGAGCGAGCCTGCTGGCTGGTGACGTTGCGGCTGATTGGCCAATCAGCAGCGAGCCTGTGACGTGCAGGCGGATCGGCCAATCAGCATCGAGCTGAATCCCGGGGCTGGACGCACGGCAGGCAGGGGCTGGCAGCCAATCACCGGAGGCGGATCTCGGCCAGCACATGAGGAGGCTGGACGGAGGGGGCCTGACAGCGGCAGCGGCGGTAAGCTCCATAGTGACCCCACCCATTGGCGGCCTTACCCTCCACAGTGACCCCACCATAGGCGGCCTTACATTCCCCGCGACCCCCCCGAAAGTGGCCTTACAATCGGGGGGTGCCTTACATTGGAAACTCCTGGGCACCCCCCTACCCTGCCTTACTTTCGGGGGGTCTTACTTTCGGGGAAACACGGTAGCACAAGCAATCAGACAGTGCAGCACTATGGTGTCCTATGGGGTAACGTAAAATAAAGAAATAATAAAAAAAGATTTTAAAAATATGAAAAAAAAACACAAAAGTTCACATTACACCCCTTTTGCCCCATTCAAAATAAAACTATTAAAAAAATGAAAAATACTATACACATTTGGAATCGACGCAGTCAGAAATGCCCAATCTATCAAAATATAAAATCAATTGGAGCTGTAAACTGCGTAACAGAAAAAAAAGTCCAAATGCCAAAATTAGGTTTTTTTTGGTCACCCCAGATCCCGAAAAATGAGAACACAACGTGTCACGGAAAATGGCGACAAATGCGAAATTCTTTTTTTTTTTTTTTTAAACGTCTGAATATTTTTCACCACTTAGATAACAGTAAAAGCATACATGTTTGGTATCTACAAACTCGTACCGACCAGAGGCATCATACCGTCATATCAGTGTTACCATATAGTGAACATGGCGACTAAAAAGCCCAAAAAACAAATGTGTAATTGCACTCTTTTTGCAATTTCACTGTACTTGGAATTCTCTTCCCATTCACCTATACACGATATGGTAAAATAAATTATTTCTTCTGAAAGTACAACTCGTCCTGCAATAAATAAGCCCTCATATGTCTATATTGATGGAAAAATAAAAAGGTTATGGCGCTTGGAAGAAGGGGAGGGAAATACGAAAAACGGAGTTAAAGCTGTTTTGTTTTTGATATTTCTTGGTATTTGGATTTGGCAAAACTTTACTTAGATGAGGATTACATGTTTTTCCCATAGACAAATATTAGTTGCTGAAAATCTGCACTTGTAACTCAGTGCACCCTCAAGAGAAATTGACGTGTTGCGAATTCGAAACACGCAACTCAACGCAGGTCAGTTTACACTAAGTCAAAAAGAAGCGCAGTGGGACGGAGATTACTAAAAGTTCCCTCTACTTTGCTGAAACCGTAAGACGCTTCATGTTTGACATATGAAAGCATCAAAAGCTCATCCTAACGGTTTATGCAGATTTTGCCTTTTCCAGTCGGAAACTGCCTGGAATTCATGTGTTAAAGGGAATCTGTCAGACGGTTTTTGCTATAGAAACTAAGGACAACATTCTGCAGGGGTTCAAGTAATCAAAAATCAACTAGGCCTCTCTTATCTGGCTTTGTTTTATTGTTTATGAACACTAAAGGCTTTATCACCTGGTGATTACCATTATTGAACTACTTTGTGACACACAAGGCAGTCTGACACAACCCCCTACTGTGATTGGCACAGTGAATGCACAATCTCTATAGAGAGCCTGGTGTGGGCAGGGGGCAGACATTGTACACAGGGCCGCACTTTCCATTGGACAATGTGAGCCCTCAGGCGGCAAGGAGGGAGGGGGAGCGGCAGTGCTGAAGGGGGCGGCGCCAGCTGCTACACTCAGCTCCTGGATGTTAGCAGGTAACGCACCACTCCTGCGGGTGGCTACCGCCTACAGCAACTGACAGCCCCCTCCCCCCGCTCCTCACCCGTGGCTGCCAACAACAGCACCCCCCTCCCCTCCTCACCCGTGGCTGCCAACAGCATCATCCCCCTCCCCGCAGCTGACAACAGTACTCCACCCCCCCACTCTTCACCCGCGGCTCAGGCAGCAGGGAGGCTCCGTGCACCCCTGATTGTACATACGGAGCCTGGTGTGGGCGGGGGCAGCTCTCTGTCTATAGACATTGTATATACAGAGCCTGGTGTGGGCGGGGGCAGCTCTCTGTCTATAGACATTGTACATATGGAGCCTGGTGTGGGCGGGGACAGCTCTCTGTCTATAGACATTGTACATACAGAGCCTGATGTGGGCGGGGGCAGCTCTCTGTCTATAGACATTGTATATACAGAGCCTGGTGTGAGCGGGGGCAGCTCTCTGTCTATAGACATTGTACATACAGAGCCTGGTGTGGGCGGGGGCAGCTCTATGTCTATAGACATTGTACATATGGAGCCTGGTGTGGGCGGGGACAGCTCTCTTTCTATAGACATTGTACATACAGAGCCTGGTGTGGGCGGGGGCAGCTCTCTGTCTATAGACATTGTATATAAAGAGCCTGGTGTGAGCGGGGGCAGCTCTCTGTCTATAGACATTGTACGTACAGAGCCTGGTGTGTTGGGGGGCACCTATCTGTGTATAGAGATTGTACATACAGAGCCTGGTGTGGGCGGGGGCAGCTCTCTGTCTATAGACATTGTATATACACAGCCTGGTGTGGGTGGGGGCAGTTCTCTGTCTATAGACATTGTATATACACAGCCTGGTGTGGGCGGGGGCAGCTCTCTGTCTATAGACATTGTATATACACAGCCTGGTGTGGGTAGGAGCAGCTCTCTGTCTATAGACATTGTACATACAGAGCCTGGTGTGGGCGGGGGCAGCTCTCTGTCTATAGACATTGTACATGCAGAGTCTGGTGTGGGTGGGGGCAGTTCTCTGTCTATAGACATTGTACATACAGAGCCTGGTGTGGGGCAGGGGGGCAGCTCTCTGTCTATAGACATTGTACATACAGAGCCTGGTGTGGGTCGGGGGCAGCTCTCTGTCTATAGACATTGTACATACAGAGCCTGGTGTGGGTGTGGGCAGCTCTCTCTATAGACATTGTACATACAGAGCCTGGTGTGGGCGGGTGCAGCTCTCTGTCTATAGACATTGTACATACAGAGCCTGGTGTGGGCGGGGGCAGCTTTCTATCTATAGATATTGTACATACAGAGCCTGGTGTGGGCGGGGCAGCTTTCTGTCTATAGATATTGTACATACAGGCCTGGTGTGGGCGGGGCAGCTTTCTGTCTATAGACATTGTACATACAGAGCCTGGTGTGGGCGGGGGCAGCTCTCTCTCTATAGACATTGTATATACAGAGCCTGGTGTGGGCGGGGGCAGCTTTCTGTCTATAGATATTGTACATACAGAGCCTGGTGTGGGCAGGGGCAGCTCTCTGTCTATAGACATTGTACATACAGAGTCTGGTGTGGGCAGGGGCAGCTTTCTGTCTATATATATTGTACATACAGAGCCTGGTGTGGGCGGGGCAGCTTTCTGTCTATAGACATTGTACATACAGGGCCTGGTGTGGGCGGGGCAGCTTTCTGTCTATAGACATTGTACATACAGAGCCTGGTGTGGGCGGGGCCAGCTCTCTGTCTATAGACATTGTACATACTGAGCCTGGTGTATGCGGGGGCAGCTCTCTGTCTATAGACATTGTACATACAGAGCCTGGTGTGGGCGGGGGCAGCTCTCTGTCTATAGACATTGTACATACAGAGCCTCGTGTGGGCGGGGCAGCTCTCTGTCTATAGACATTGTACATACAGAGCCTGGTGTGGGCGGGGCAGCTCTCTGTCTATAGACATTGTACATACAGAGCCTGGTGTGGGCGGGGCAGCTTTCTGTCTATAGACATTGTACATACAGAGCCTGGTGTGGGCGGGGGCAGCTCTCTGTCTATAGACATTGTACATACAGAACCTGGTGTGGGCGAGGGTAGCTCTCTGTCTATAGACATTGTACATACAGAGCCTGGTGTGGGCGGGGCAGATCTCTGTCTATAGATATTGTACATACAGAGCCTGGTGTGGGCAAGGGCAGTTCTCTGTCTATAGACATTATACATACAGAGCCTAGTGTGGGCGGGGGCAGCTCTCTGTCTATAGATATTGTACATACAGAGCCTGGTGTGGGTGGGGCAGTTCTCTGTCTATAGACATTGTACGTACAGAGCCTGGTGTGGGCAGGGGCAGCTCTCTGTGTATAGATATTGTACATACAGAGCCTGGTGAGGGTGGGGCAGCTCTCTGTCTATAGATATTGTACATACAGAGCCTGGTGTGGGCTGGGGCAGCTCTCTAAGCGGAGTTAGTTTTATTTTTACAGAACCAGAATTTGGGAACCTTTTACTCCTTATATAATGCTGCACAAATACAAGAAAGGGTTTATTCTTGACTATTTATGTTTATCCAAACAAACCAATAAATAATCCGTGCCGGCCCGAGCGTTGCGTGGAATTGAGTTGTGCACCGAGATGGAATTATTGATTTGGAGATTGAAATATTTCTCAATTTGCAAATGAAGCTAATGAAATGGATCCATCGGGAAGACTCATACGTCAAATAGAATAAATGACAATATGTTAAGAAATCAAGCTTGTTAATTTAATTGAAAAACCTGATTGAAATTAGAGGCAATCTAGAGATGCAGATGAGAACTTGTCTTCTATATGTGAGCGGCGCCGGGCTGCGCGTCCTCCCGATTGCTCCACACAGATGTTCTCAGGTTTGTGTTCTTCCTTTATATATGACACCTTCATCGCCTGCAGATGATCCAGGAAAGTAGGTGTTTCATTATACACATGGTCTTGGCGCGGTGGATGCTATAAAAGTTAATGTTCCCTGTTGAAATTCCCATAATATCAGATTTCCCTGGGTTCCCCCATCAATTTTATTTGTTTTCTGCAAAGTGTAATCTAAGAACCCATAGGGTAACAATATTTTGAACGTTTGACCATCAGGCTCCATATCTCACCATTCACTACAGCTTTGAGCGTGAGACCACCTTCATTTTATAGACTATAAAATAGTCCATCATTTTGGCTATCTCATACAAAAAAGTTGACTTTCAGCTATTTAGCATATGATTAGTTATGCAAAGTCTTGTCATGTCGCTGCATTTTTACCGTTTTGCTCCTTTCTTCCCATATACTACAAATCACAACCTGTTCTCACATTCCCTAATCAAGTAAGAAGAAGATAGCGGTCTATTAGGAGCGCTAGGGCAATAGAAGGCAATAAACTAAGCAGGGGGGAGAGGTTACAGACCCTTATTGCCCCTCACTTCCCAGTTCCCTCCACCTGATGAAGACACATACTCTGTCGAAACGCGTTATGGGAAGTGAGGGGCAATAAAGGTCTGTAACCTCTTCCCCCTGCTTAGTTTATTGCCTTCTATTGCCCTAGCACTCCTAATAGACCGCTATCTTCTTCTTATGTGATTGCTTGTTCCCTCACTGAGGGATCCGGCGGCAGGAGCAGCTCTGGGCTTAGAATCTTCATTGCCCAGGTCACTGTACACCGAAAACCGAAGGACCTGCCACAACGTCACAGAACTCCAACCACGTGACCCATACCCGGAAGTGACTCGGCGGCATTCATCTCGGCACTGAGGAAACTTCCTAGACCGGAGTTCTCTATTAATCATCGTCCAAGGAGCTGTAACTGGGGTTGTGCAGAGTTGCACAACCCCAATAGGTGAGTGGCTTCGCCACCCCCCACATATTTAAATATACATTAGGTGCTTCACATCTGCGCCCCTATTCTTTATGTTTTACTCACATTCTCTAACAGCTCAGTGTGTTATTAGGTTAATTCCCAAGCAAAAGGGTTCAAAATGAGGAGTTGCCATGAAAAATGCGGCAAAAAATATTTGTAGGGGAATGTATGACCATAGCAGTAAATTGACATTTGTATCTCTACACAAAGGTTATAACTTATCCTGATTAGGGGTCTCCAGGAGAACGCAGAGACAGAGGGCATTTAAAATGTAATGTATTCATTACTAAATTAGCCATGGCCCAGTCACAGACCTGGGAATAGAATATTAAATGCTGTCCTGGAAATCTGACCTCAAGGCTAAACCTATAAAGAGCTACAGACACAAAGAATTCTTGCTCGTAGCTGGGGGGGGATCAGTCGACGCGGATTGTGATCCATATTTCATTTCTCCTCCCCCTAGGATGCAGAAGATAACATTAGAATGGAAAGTTTAGGTATTTCTGTAGTTTTTTCCCTTTTTATTTTAGAATTGTTTTGCATATCTGTGTGTCCTTTTACATTTTTTTTATATATTTTTATAGTAAGCACTGTAACTTTATATTAAAGCTTAAAACTTTAAGTTTGATCCTTGTATGCTCTAAATAATCCATGGCCTTACAGAGACTGTGTGACCCTGTTGATTTTCAAACAGTAGTATATTTTGGGGACTCATCACCCTGTGTGTGTGATGAGTGGTGTCAGCATGCTGTGTAGCTGAGGTGTGTGGTCTGTGTCAGGGTGTGATTTATGCTCACTTTACAGCCTAGTAATGAATGTAGTGGATGGGGAGGTATGAAGCTTGAAAATCCAAAAGGTCAAAACATTGTTACCCTTTTGCTCCTAAGTGTATGTTCTGTGTGTACCCTTGTTGACTGCAGAAGTACACTCAGTTACTTCAGGTTTGGCACTAGTCACTCTGCATAGAGTAGCCATTATACAAGGATTTGGATTTCACTTTGTCACATGTTGACTGCTTTGCAGTCCACATGCAATGCTGCTGTAGTTTAATCAGAGTTAATTTCCTTAGGTACATCCAGTGTTAATGCCAAAAAGCTGCTGTAGTCTATGCTGTGTGAGGTTCTGCAGGTGGAGGGGTGTGTCAGAGCTCTGTTCTCCACTCCCTCAGCCTTTAAGTAGTTCCACATCCCTCCACTGGGTGTCACAGATAGAGTTCAGTCTCTACTTGGACCCTGTGCAGTGAGGACATGCTGTACTGCTGCTGTTCCCTTCCATAGGAGTTGCTGTGTTTTCTGGTCCAAGGGTGGAAGTAGGGGACCTTAGCCTAGGAGCAAAGGGCAAGGGTGATGGCCTGGACATCCTCACCTTCAGAGGTAACTCCAGGAACAGGCTGAGCCAGGGACCCCAGTTACGGTCAGATTAGTTTCCCAGTTCGCCTTTGCCCATCTTACCTTCTTGCCCCTTGATTCCTTATCCGATATACCATCTCGGGACACACTCCATCTGGGTCCCTGGGTTGCGTCTGTGGGGTGGCAGAGTGAGCTGTGAGTTCAGGGGGTGGAGAGAAGAGAAAAATGGCTCATAAATGGAGAAAGAAGCAGATTTTGCTAAGAAGATATATTATAAAATTCCTTATAGTTGCCTGCGCTATTGATTTATGCAAAGTTTGTTGAAATGTCAGCAACCATTTAGAAGTGAATGTGGAAAGAAAGAAAACAAAGTTTCGGAGCGGCGGTAAGGCGACAGACACAGCACGTATATATAAGCGGTGTGACGACTAGAAGTGTTCTGATGTATTTACCAGACTTTGACATTTCTTGCTCTTTTTCGACACATCGTGACAACGCTTCCAACATTGGTTGATATTTTTAATTACTCGCGTTTGTTGCCCGGGATCCGTCTCGCAGCCCACATGGTTAACAAGCTGGAGAACAGTCAATTGCTTCAAATTAGCACGAAAACGGCTTGTTGATTCTTCTGAACGATTAAGATAATGTTTGGTCTCCATGGTTACAATTAATATACTTTTATAAAGGTGGAACATTGCATATATTAGAGGTGTTGTTTAATAGCAGCTCATTATGTGTGTGACGCCGACGTTGGGGTCAGGAAGAGCTGTCGCAACGTAGAGGAGAAACGTCTGTCTGAGAGGAGTCATCCGAGTCCCGTGCACAATTTGGGGTCCCTACCCATTGACTTCGCTGATTACTCAATGGATGGACTATTAATACTGCATCAAGAAAAATAGATTTTTGTTAGATGGATGAAGTAGACGATACATAAATAGTAAATTATTATTGACTTGTATTTTGGCAAACTGTCAATGTGAAGCCAGCCAGTACAGCTGCCGTCCTCTGCGTTTCGACCTCGGCAGATTTCTGCAATTACGGCTTGCCAATGACTCCACACTGGCCGGGAATCCATGGAGGGGTTGGAGGGGTGAACGTGTCTTGGTCTCATTCAGATGTCCAGTTGTTTCAGGTATAGGAGAAGTGGAATGATTATTCTGATCAGGGTCTGATCGTCTGATCATCTGATTTTCGGACAGCACTTGGATGTCATCCGAGCGGAGTCTGTTTTATTTTTTCACTGACCCATTGACTTGCGTTATGACAATAGATGGTTTGCAGCACCCCACATGGAATAAGGGTATAAGGTCTCACTCTCAAGGTAGCGCACGTCCCACCAACGGAGTCATCCTGGAGTATTTCACAGAATACTAAAAAATATGACAGCGCTCCACACATCCGGTGCAATGAAAGGATGTTCTTTATTCCACCATAAAGAGTGTAACGTTTCGGTCCGATATAGTGGACCTTTGTCAAATATTGAAAAAGGTCCACTATATCGGACCGAAACGTTGCCTGTGTGGAGCGCTGTCATATTTTTTGGATCCTTAGACTTGCCATATTTTTTGGATCCATTGACTTGCCATATTTTTGGATCCATTGACTTGCCATATTTTTGGATCCATTGACTTACCATATTTTTTGGATCCTTAGACTTGCCAATATTTTTGGGATACATTGACTTGCCATATTTTTTGGATCCATTGACTTGCCATATTTTTGGATCCATTGACTTGCCATATTTTTTGAATCCATTGACTTGCCATATTTTTGGATCCATTGACTTGCCATATTTTTTGGATCCATGGACTTGCCATATTTTTTGGATCCATTGACTTGCCATATTTTTTGGATCCATTGACTTGCCATATTTTTTGGATCCATTGACTTGCCATATTTTTTGGATCCATTGACTTGCCATATTTTTAGGATCCATTGACTTGCATTGTTGATATTGATCTGATCTTCGGATCAAAATCGAACATGTCTGCAATATATTCACTTGGTCCAAAGGAAAAGTTGGATGTGTGCATGGTCCCATAAGACTACCACAGGTGTTAAGGCCAAGACAGACCCACCAAACCACGGAGCTTGGGCTTACCCTGGAATGCACGACTAATGGCCTACCGAGTATTCATCTGAGCCTAACATGGTGAGGTTGGACTTGGCTGGTGGTAGGTACCAGGTATCACTTCAATTAAGTCACCAGGTCCACAGTAGCCGACCCCAACAGCAGCAGGCAGGACAGTGTCGGAGCCACAGGCGGAGCCTAGACGGGCAGCAGGCGAGATGTCTGAGCCACCAGCGTAGTCTTGACTGGCAGAAGGCGAGATGCGGATCCACTGGCTGGAGCCCTGCAAGGTGGAGCCAGAGCCAAAACCTGGACAGTCTTGGGTTCAGCTTCAGACAGGCAAGAATGGATCAGATTGTGGTTCAGACAGGATGGCTATAGCGGTGTGCACAGACCAGACAGGTACTGGAACATAGGCTCGATGGCAATAGAACATAGGCTGGAGTACAGGTTAGGTAAAGGCAGGGCCACAGCTAGTGAAATATATGACAGGGAATCTGTATCACTAGAAGCATAGACTAACTAGTAACTAACATTGAACAGGAACCTTTCAGAAGCCGAGGGTACCTTAATACACAGAGAACTCCCAGCAATAGGCTGGGGAAGACTAATGGAATGTGTGCGGCGCGCCTGTGGACCATCCCCACTATATGGCACAGCAGCTGGGATTGCTAAATCGCTCACCCCACACACACACACCCAACACACTCCCGATCCAAGTGGAATAGCCGGGAAGGGAGCCAGGTGGTGGGTGGAAAGTTAGAACAGGACCCGGTTAGGGGAGGTACGAAAACCACAAAAAGGAAAGGCAGACAACACCACAGGGTAGAAGTGAGAATTAGTTAGTGGGAGAGGAAGTCAGTTCTGAAGCAGTGGAGTTGAGGAAGAGAAGGAGTGGAAACCCATCAGCCATACAGCCAGCAAGAACAGACTGAGAGAACCCGGACCCGGGGCCTGTGCCACTATGAGGCTAGCCCCGGTCCAAGGCTGGGAACTGTGGTCAGTGAAAGAAGGAGTTCAGGTGTACTCGAGTTAGGGGGGACACCGGTAGACGGGGCCGGAACCAGAGTGCCGGCTCTGCAGAAGTAGCCAGGAAGCTTTATGCCCCAACCACGAACTCCGGCGGGGTGCGGGGTCTTTATGTCCCAAGACCAACCTCCGGAGCAGTGAAAGGAAGGGTCGTTGTATTAGGGGACCCACAAAGTCACATGACCACTGCTGGACTGTAGCAGATAACAGACCGAAAAGGCCCGAAAAAGACATGAAAAGGGGTGATGTAGATGAACCATCCTAGCTGCTAGACGACACCGGAGCCACGGTTGAACTGCTGTAACCTGTACCATCTGCCGAGCTGGAAAGTAAATCGGGTTAAAGCTCTGTTCTGTGTGAGACTTTGATTGTCTCGCCTGAGAAGAGACAGACTGATTTTGCAAGCTGGCAGCCGGAGACTGCCTAAGGGTACTGAGAACTTTTCACTGCACCTACACTGACTACACGGTTGCCCTGGGGACCAGCCCTACCCCTGGAGGGCTCAACATCCCTGCTCCTACCCCATCATCCCCAGAGGTCCTGATTGCATCGGCGGATACCATAGCCGCAAACCACGGGTGGCGTCACGATTGATTCCTAAAACATTTCCCCCTTTTATTGACGCCGGCCCGAGCCCACGACACTGTGACATCCTGCAGCCCCACAAGACAACGAGAGGTTCCGAGTACCCCACTGCCCTGGTGGGTGAGTCACGTGTTGGCCCTTTAAGAGGTAGGGTACATAGAGTACTTAGAGGCACGCCAGGAGGCCTGCACGGTGTGCACGGTGCTGACACGCAGAGTGGAATGAAAGCAGCAGGGAGATTGCGGCGGTGAGCCGGAAGTGAATGGACATGTGAGTGAGTTTGTTAGCGTCTCTTCCGGTTGAAGAGAGGGAGCAGGACAGAGATGGCGGCGATACAACAGTATGAGAGCTTACCTGAAAAACACTGATAGGTTTATTGGAGGTGGTATAAAATGCCAAGTTTTCCAGTGGTTACTGCTTTAGGAACCTCTTCTTTTTTGAGGAGTTCTGGGTATTTGCTTTTTCCTGATGCGAAGATTGAAAAAGATTTTCAAGCATTTTTTGGAAGGAATTTTTTCCAGCCTTTTGATTGGTCAGTGCCCAGTTTGGAGCATTTTCCATTAAAAGAGGCATCAATGCAGTGACGGAACTTTACTGTTTCACAATTGGAAGCAAAAGAAAACCCCTCAGTTGTCTGCACATGAGACCAGCAAAGATGTTTGCAATTGAAATGAATAGGAAGTAGAGGTGAACATATCAGTGCAACCAGGGGCCCAAGAGGACGGGGGCCACAACCACCTCCAAAGCAAGTGTATCTTGGATTATGATGAATTATTGGGCCCATATATTGTTCCTCTTCTCTCTGTGTCTTCTAAGCATTTTCAAACAACTTTTTAAGGCATTTTTTGGAGCATAACCGTTCCTAAAAGTCTCATAAAAGCACTTTCTGTGCACATACATTATATTTTGCAGCCATGCACTTAGGTTTTATAGAAATGTTGCTTAGGTCTTGAGATCAATAATGAAGCATTCCTCTAACATTACTTATTAATTAATACACAGTGAGTTACTCAGACATTAGGATCTTCATGTGACATTCTAGAAGCCAGGTCTGGGTATAGCTCATGTAAGGGTTCAAAACTGGTGAAACTTTTTGGGTTTGGTAACCATTTATAACAAAATGATGGGGCACATCTTTTGGATTACAGGTAAGGATACAGTAGCTGAGGATAGAGGACCCTGGAAGTTCCTGTGGTCCTGGATTAGCCGCCCGCTGTCAAGGTCCATCGGAGAAGGAGATGGCGCAAAAGGTATTTAGTGTTTCTGTCATTCTGATATATAATATATGAGGCTGCTGCCCAAATGTCATTATCTCAGAACATTAAAGTAGTGAGGATGAAGGGATAAACACCGCGCTGCCGTATTCCACATCAAAGGGTGAATATAATATTGATTTATTAGTCAACACATTTCAGGGCTCCCTGGCCCCTTCCTCAGGACAAATCAAATCATATTCCATGTTTCAGGGAGTTTGAAACGCGTTGAACTAATAAATCAATATTATATTCAACCTGAGCCAGAAAAAAAGAGAACAAAAGAAACATGAAGATCTCTAGAGATGGACTTGTAACCTTGTGATTGTTGATATTTTTAAAGTTCTCTTCTCCTCTTTCTGTTCTCCATTCTTAGTACAGCACACACAGACACACAATGCAAATATTGAGGCAACTTCTCCCCTTTTTATCTGGTTTCAGGTGTGATTTTCATATTGCCCACACCTGTTACTTGCCACATGTGATTCTGGACGGGCATAGCATGCTGGAAACAAAGTTGTTTACCCATAATTTTGGAAAGGGCCAACAATTTTATCCAGGCAACTTCTCCCTTTTTCTCTAGTACGGATGTAATTTTCATATTGCCCATACCTGTTACTTCCACAGGTGAGTGTGAACGAGCATCACATGCTGGAAACAAAGTTGTTTACCCATAATTTTGTAAAGGTGTCAACAATTTTGTCCAGGCAACTTCTCCTTTTTCTCTGGTTTCAGGTGTGATTTTCATATTGCCCACACCTGTTAATTCCACAGGTGAGTGGAAACAAGCATCACATGCTGGAAAAAAGCAGTTCACCAACAGTTTTGTCCAACAAACAACCAGATGTAAATGTGGAAGACCCGGGCTGCCGTTAGATATTTGGTTGGTTTCCTGAGGAAGGAGCGAAGTTAACTCTCCAAAACGCATTGAATAAAGCCACCAATTCTGATCCATATAACGGCATGGTCTAGTTTATCTGACAGCAGCATGGATCTTCCACGTTTACATTCAATTATTTTCCGTTATGACTGCATTATACACGGGTTCCTGTGGATTCTGTAGCAACCGTTACATGCAATGCCAACTGGTTGTGTGTCCCACAAACTGTCCAGGTGAGCAGCAACAGCTTATTCATGTATGATTTTATATGAGGATAAGACCCTATTGCACTTCTATATTTCCAACAGTTTTCTCAAGAATTTTGTCCAGGCAACTTCTCCATTTTTCTCTGGTTTCAGGTGTGATTTTCATATTGCCCATATAAAGTTACTTGCAACAGGTGAGTGTTTCCAGCATGTGATGCCCGTTCACAAAGTTGTTTACCCACAATTTTGGAAAGTTGCCATCAATTTTGTAAGGCTCATTTTTGGGATTTGTGTGTCCAATTCACCTTATTTTCAGGGGTTTTTTTGTGTTGTTCCAATACACAAAGGAAATAAACATGTATACAACAGAACATGTGTAATAGCAATACTTTTCTGGGAGAAATACTTAATTTTCTAGAACAGCATCAAGGGTGCTGACACTTTTGGCCATGATGGTGGAGCCTGGCGGTGCCGAAGACCGGCTGCTAGTGGTCAATGTAATGTTAAAGCCATTAAATCCTGTTAGTAGAAGATCTCAGGAATTGCAAAGAAAGAAAATTGGAGAAAATTTCTTGTCTCCGGAATGATAAGAAAGTATGTGCCCCCCCGCGCCGCAGGTTAAAAGGAACGATACGGCGACCCTTTGTGAAGGCGACCTAATAAAACCACGACCAGAGTAGAAAGAATGCGTCGCCATGGTAACACTGACAACATGATTCCGAGCGGCGGCACATGCAGCCGCAGAAGCTGCTTATATCTATTTATGGGATCCAGAAAATGTGTTTTTTTTCTCTTTTCTTTACTTTTTGCTATGTGGTGAAGACAAAGTGTCAGCAGCCAAATCTAATTGCATTTTGGCAGGAAAATGCGACGACTGAGTCGAAACCGGCGTGCCGATTGGCGACAACAAATGTAATCTTATTAAAAATGGATTTGGAAGTTCTCAGATTTTATTTAGAAATCAAAAAGTCTCAAAGTTGACAATTTACCCAAAGTTCGAGATTAAATATTTGGATCCCCCATAGTTCTCAAAACAGTCCAAAATGGAAAGATAGTACTCGCGGCCCATATTGACCAATCAGAGCTCAGATTTCATTTCTTAACCCCTTCCTGACCGGGCAATTTTATGTTTTTACATTTTTTTTTCCTCCCTTTTACCCAACAGTCAGTGGCGTAACTTGAAGGTCATGGGCCCCCCCCCCGATGCAAAAGTTTCAACACCCAAACAAATGTCCAAACACCCAGCAGAATGGGCTTCGGACGGAGAGCCGACGGGACCATTGACTTTAATAGTGCAGACGGAGTCACCATGTGATCTGCCGTGCACCATTTTCGGGAGTATATGTGTCTACTGGAGGTGGACACCCAAATGTAGTGGACTGTAATCGGGTGTCCGCCTGCAGGAGACGTATGCTCCCGAACATGGTGCAAGACAGAGCACATGGTGGTTCTATCTACAGCATTAAAGTCAATGGTCCCGTTGGCTATACGTCCGAGGCCCATTTTGCTGGGTGTTTGGATATACGCTCCGATTGGACAACTGAACGTGCAGCAGAACACAATGTAAAAGAACCCCAGTCCTAATGACCTGAACAGTCACATCCACCGGTCATTTTGCTGCAGAAATAAAGGCCGGCTTCACACGCCGATTTTTCAATGTCAGGTTCGGTGTTTGCGGGATGCACCCGACAGAACCTGTCAGCCACGGACAAGCAGAACTACTTTTTGCCGGCTTCATTGCTGGAGCTGTCCAGTGCTGAAATTTCAGCCGTGAGCTCTCCAGTGCTGAAATACAGCGCGGCTGCTTTTACCAGCTGCCGCTCTTTCAGCACCAGGCGTACGGGAACCAGCACAATTTTCTGCCTGATCCGCACGATCCGGCACACATAGACTCCATGCTATGAGCACCGGATCCGGGAGGATCTAGGAGGATCCGGTTTTGTCCATTTTTATAAGGCCGGCTTCATACCACGTTCACTTGCTGTCAGGTTCTGTCTGGTGTTTTGCAGGATGCATCGGACAGAACCTGACAGCCCCGGACAAAACAGAACCGGAGGGCAAACATGCCCTCCGATCCTTTTTTCTGCCGGAATCCTCCCTGCGCACGGCTGCCGCTGTCCAGGTGCTGAAATTTCAGCATAGCGTCTGGAGAGGAGCTCTCCAGGTGCTAAAATTTCAGCCGGCGGCTCTTTTAGCTGCGCTGGTCAGGTGCTGAATGAGCGCAGCTTGAATCTCAGAGCCGCTGCTTATTTAGCACCTGGCGTCCGGGAACCGGAACAATTTTCTGTCGATTCGGTGCGATCCAGCGCACGTAGACTCCCATGTTAGGGGGTGCCGGATCACACTGGATCTGGGAGGATCCGATTGTGTCCATTTTTGCCCCGGACACAAAAAATGCTGCAAGCTTCGATTTTGTGTCCGGGGCATAAAATGAATCTGCCGAATCTCCAAATTACTGCCATCCGCCCATAGGGATAGAATAGGGCAAAATCGATCAGGCTGTCGCTGCTAAGTGATGTGTAGCCGCTAGGCCAATCCGCCCATAGGGATACATGGGGTGCAAAGTTGGATCCGGGGCTATCCGGTTCACACCGAACCGCCCCAGACCCGAAAATCTCGGTGTGAAGCCGGCCAAAGACAAAACCTAAAAAACCATGGCAAATGAGCCATCAAGTTTAATGTTGCAGACATGTGCTCCGTCGTGCACCATTTTGGGAGTATAGGAGTCCTGCACGCGGACACCCGAATTCAGTCTACTACATCTGAGTGTCCGCCTGCAGAAAACATATACTCCCGATAATGGTACACATCCCATTGTGAAAGGTGTTCGGATGTACGTCCCATTGAATGTTTAGGAGAGCGCAATGCGAAAGCAACCTTACAGAGATACCAAACTTGTATGGTGGTTTGACGACCAAGATGGCGGCTTCAATCTACCCGGGGCACAGTGGTGGCCAACAGTGTTCCTGATTTGCAACTTGATTGTTAAAACACCCACCTTCCAAAAAAGAGAAGACTTCCCAAACCCCCAAAGAGGTAGGAAAATCTCCTTACACTGCAAAACTGCCCGGAACCTCCCAAAAATCAATGATTCCAGAGACCTTTGCTCCCCATGGTCTCGGGGAATGGAAAATAGGTGGAGAGTGGTCTTGATGGCTCAAGGCTGCTAAAAGTGGGATGATTGCAACTGGACATTTGGGGCAGTGAGCTCAGCTCCCGGATGTCGAGCAGATCAAGTTGGCAAATACAAAATAAATATAGGCAAGCACATCTCCCAAAAATTCATTTTGGGCAGATTTTCTTGATGCCGGAAGAATCATTAGTTCCAAACAAAATTTGCTGTCCCATTGATGTGAAAAAGTGTTCATTATTATCTCTTCTCCTCTTTCTGTTGTCCATGGCACACACAAACACACAATGCAAAGCTTGTGTCAACTTCTCCTCTTTTGATCTGGTTTCAGATGTGATTTCCATATTGCCCACACCTGTTACTTTCACAGGTGAGAGTGAAAGAGCATCACATGCTGGGAACAAAGTTGTTTATCCACAATGTTGGAAGGGTGCCAACAATTTTGTCCAGGCAACTTCTCCCCTTTTTATCTGGTTTCATGTGTGATTTTCATATTGCCCTCATCTGTTACTTCCACAGGTGAGTGTGAACGAGCATCACATGCTGGGAACAAACCTGTTTATCTACAATTTTGGAAAGATGACAATAAATTTGTCCTGGCAACGTCTCCCTTTTTCTCTGGTTTTGTATGTGATTTCCATATTGCCCACACCTGTTACTTCCACAGGTGAGTGTGAACGAGCATACCATGCTGGTAACAAAGTTGTTTATCCACAATTATGGAAAGGTGCCAACAATTTTGTCCAGGCAACTTCTCCCCTTTTCTCTGGTTTTGGTGTGATTTTCATATTGCCCACACCTTGTTACTTCCACAGGTGATGTGTGAACGAGCATACCATGCTGGTAACAAAGTTGTTTATCCACAATTATGGAAAGGTGCCAACAATTTTGTCCAGGCAACTTCTCCCTTTTTCTCTGGTTTCATGTGTGATTTTTATATTGCCCACACCTGTTACTTCCACAGGTGAGTGTGAAAGAGCATTAAATGCTGGTGACAAAGTTGTTTATGCACAATTTTGGAAAAATGCCAACAATTGTGTCCGGATTATTTTGTGGAGTTTGTGTGAAAATATGTCCAATTTGTCTTAATTTTGTAATTTTTTTTTTTTGTATTGTTCCAATACACACAAAGCAAATAAACATGTGTAACTGCAATAATTTTCTGGGAGAAATACTTCATTTTCTGGAACAACTTTAAGGTGCCCACACCTTGACTGTATGTGAAATATGCTTACAGGTTCGGAATGTCACTGCAGGAAATTGTTGTTTTTTGGGTTGTATATAAGGCACTAAAAAGTTTAAGGTTCATAGAAGGTAAAAAGTGTCAGCTCTGCGGCTTTGTGTGTGATGTGTAAGCAGCTCGGCACAGCGGGGATTTTCTTGCAAACATTAATATGAATATTTGCATCCAGCAATGTGACAGAATAAGCCGGTGACGGGGGCGCTGCGCCCTGCCAGCTGCCCCTCTTTTCTTTATTTTCCGGCTTTGTCGTCTTCGTGGCCCGCACCATTGTACTCTATCACTGTTTGCTGGGAGGTTGTCAGGTACACAAACCGCAGGCCCCCGGCTGCACAATAAGCCGCTCAATCTCCGCTGGTAAAACCGGCTTTTCTATTCTAGATGGAGAGGGGAGGAGAAGACGGGGATCCATGGAAACACAAAACAGGGATCCTGCATTCACAAGAACATGGATCCTTCGTCGGTGTCTTGCATCTGCGAGCTGTGCGACTGCGGGTGAGATAATGATGTGTCCACGCCGTTATATACAAGGAGGATAGCTATCCCCCCAAACCTCATCTTAGCCAGGGGCGTAACTACAATAGGGGTCACGACTGCACCCGGGCCCTGCAGCCTAGGGGGGGCCCAAAAGTCCCTTTCGCCTATAGAAAAACACTAACACTATTAAAGATTTGCAATAATTGGGGGCCCCATTGGAGTCTCCAAAACTTTTAAAACAATGGAAACTTTTCTGATGCAATTTGCTAAATCAATATCCATTGTGTAAACACACAGATATAGCAGAGCTGAGTCTGTCATTTGCAGAACACTATCCCCGAATTGATATAGGATTGAGGACCGCAGAGGGTTATGTGACAGTTTCTATCTACAGGAGCAGCTCAATGAATTAGAAGATCATCAAAAGTGACTTTATTTCAGTAATTCAATGCATAAAGTGACACACATATATTATATAGGGTCATTACACACAGAGGGATCTATTTAATGTGTTTATTTCTGTTAATGTTGATGATTCATGAAAACCCAAAGGTCATTATCTCAGAAAATTAAAGTAGGGAGGATGAAGGGTCTGAGAGATAAAATATGACCTAAATAGGTATCAGAGGCTTCACCTTGTGTGGTTGTGAGAGTCACAACCACTATAAAAGCAGATCAGTCCCCAGCATGGTGCATAGAAAGTAGGGAGGATGAAGGGTTAAACACAGCGCTGCTGTATTCCACCAGGCATCAAAGGGTGAATATAATATTGATTTATTAATCAACGCGTTTCACATTTCCATGTTTCTGGGAGTCCTGAAATGTGTTGACTAATAAATCAATATTATATTCACACTTTGATGTCTGGTGGAATACGGCAGCGTGGTGTTTAACCCTCCATCCTCCCTCCTCTATATGCACCACGCTGGGGACTGCAGCAGCCGTGATCTGCTTTTATAGTGGTTGTGACTCTCACAACCACACAAGGTGAAGCCTCTGATACTTATTTAGGTCATATTTTATCTCTCAGACCCTTCATCCCCCCTACTTTAATTTTATGACCTTTGGGTTTTCATTAATCATCAACATTAACAGAAATAAACACATGACATAGATCCCTCTGTGTGTAATGACTCTATATAATGTATGTGGTCACTTTATGTATTGAATTACTGAAATAAAGTCACTTTTTGATGATCTTCTCACTCATTGAGATTCTCCTGTTTCTCTTACAGGAAGGGCCACAAATAATAGGTTTTTTTTTTTACTTTTCCTAATAGAATGACCCCATTAGATAATGAACCTCTCTAGGATATTGCACTTTGTTACAACTGTTGTATACAGTATTGGACTATGTTCACACGTTCCATTTTTGCTGTGTTTTTTTCATGGGTTTTATGCAAATGAAAAGCTGCTTTTCTTCCAGAAATCTCCAGCACATGATTACTTTTTCCTGACTGAAATAGAAATCTGATGCATTTTTTAAAGAAGCAGTGTCCATTCTTCCAGTGTATTCACTGTGTTTTCTTCACCCATAGAAAGCAACAGAGGAAGTGCAAAAATGCTACTTTCAGTTTTTGCAATGTTTTTGGGGGAAAAAATGCAGGTAGTCGGATGTAATCCTATTTATTTAGATGTTTTTTCCAATTATGAACAGTAATGTCTTGGTATTCTCACATGACCGGGGATCTTTCTCCTGACTTTGTACAGTTTAAATAAGTGATGATTAAATTAGTGATAGGTGCTAGACTAAGCAATGCCCAACCAACTGAATGTCCAACCAATGTGTGAAAGTAAACAATGCCCTGCCAACTGAATGCCAAACCAATGTGTGAAAAAGTAAACAATGCCCTACCAATGTGTGAAAATAAACAACACCTGACCAACTGAATGCCCAACCAACTGAATGCCCAACCAATGTGTGAAAGTAAACAATGCCCTGCCAACTGAATGCCAAACCAATGTCTGAAAGTAAACAATTCCCTACCAATGTGAGAAAGTAAACAATGCCCTGCCAACTGAATGCCTTACCAATGTGTGAAAGTAAACAATGCGTGACCAACTGAATGCCCAACCATTTATGTGAAAGTAAACAATGCCCGCCAATGTGTTAAAGTAAACAATTCCCTACCAACTGAATGCCCAACCAATATGTAAAAGTAAACAATGCCTAACCAATGTGTGAAAGTAAACAATGCCCTACCAACTGAATGGCCTACCAATGTGTGAAAGTAAACAATGCCCAACCAATGTGTGAAAGCAAATAATGCTCTACCAACTGCCACACCAATGTGTGAAAGTAAGCAATGCCCTGCCAACTGAATGCCCAACCAATGTGTGAAAGTAAACAGTGCCCTACCAACTAAATGCCCAACCAATGTCTGAAGGTAAACAATGTCCAACCAATGTCTGAAAGTAAACAATGCCCTACCAATGTGTGAAAATAAACAATACCTGACCAATTGAATGCCCAACCAACTGAATGCCCAACCAACTGAATGCCCAACCAATGTGTGAAAGTAAACAGTGCCCTGCCAACTGAATGCCAAACCAATGTCTGAAAGTAAACAATTCCCTACCAATGTGTAAAAAGTAAACAATGCCCTGCCAACTGAATGCCTTACCAATGTGTGAAAGTAAACAATAAGTGACCAACTGATTGCCCAACCAATATGTTAAAGTAAACAATGCCCGCCAATGTGTGAAAGTAAACAATGCCCTACCAACTGAATGGCCTACCAATGTGTGAAAGTAAACAATGCCCAACCAATGTGTGAAAGCAAATAATGCTCTACCAACTGCATGGCCTACCAATGTCTGTAAGTAAACAGTGCCCCGCCAACTAAATGCCCAACCAATGTCTGAAGGTAAATCATGTCCAACCAGTGTCTGAAAGTAAACAATGCGCTACCAATGTGTGAAAATTTACAATGACCTACCAACTGAATGCCCATCCAATGTGTGAAAATAAACAATGCCTGAGCAACTGCACGCCAAACCAATGTCTTAAATTAAATGATGCACTACCAACTGCATGCCCAACTAATGTCTGAAAGTAAATAATACCCTACCAATTGAATACCTAACTAAAGTATCACAATAAACAATGCTCTTTTAATGTGTGAACGTAAACAATGCCTGACCAACTGAATACTTTCACACATTGGAACAACAAACAATTCCCCATCAATTCACCTCACCCTGCTGTCTTTCATGAACACATGGAACCTTAATTCATGGTTACACTTCATACATGAATACGACTCTTCAGTTTAGAATAGTCAATATTTGATTTCAGACTTGAAGAACTTTTTCCCGTAAACAATTTGATCTAGTTGCCCTGTTATCCAAAAATGTTTTATGGTTTCAAACATGTCTTGCAATGCTGGCCTTAAATGAATATTTAATGGGATTAAAACTGGGAATGAAGGGACACGGTTTAAACAATGGGTGTAATTATGGGGAGAAATTCTGGCAGCGTCACCCATTGCCCTGTATCACTTCCTGCACAAACACTGCTAAAGGCAAGGGTGCATTAAAGTTAAAACGAGAGTGCAGAAGCTTGGATGAGAGCAAGGGATATGTAGGGTGACGTATTTGTAAGGTGTTGTGCTGTTGCTTGGTACTCTACAGGCGACACAAACATCACAAGGACTGCAAGAAACAGCAACGCGTTCTACGCAGAGGGACCAATGGCGAATGTTACATCTCCCACTACAAGGCCACATTCAACATTCCAAAGAGTAAGTGATGAGGGTTCCTTTGTTGGGATGTGTGTCTCTCCAGTAATATAGGCTGGATGTGAGGTCTGTGTGTCTCTCCCAGTAATATAGGCTGGATGTGAGGGCTGTGTGTCTCTCCCAGTAATATAGGCTGGATGTGAGGTCTGTGTGTCTCTCCCAGTAATATAGGCTGGATGTGAGGTCTGTGTGTCTCTCCCAGTAATATAGGCTGGTTTGTGAAGTCTGTGTGTCTCTCCCAGTAATATAGGCTGGATGTGAGGTCTGTTTGTCTCTCCCAGTAATATAGGCTGGATGTGAGGTCTGTGGGTCTCTCCCAGTAATATAGGCTGGATGTGAGCTCTGTGTGTCTCCCCCAGTAATATAGGCTGGATGTGAGGTCTGTGTGTCTCTCCAGTAATATAGGCTGGATGTGAGGTCTGTGTGTCCCTCCAGTAATATAGGCTGGATGTGAGGTCTGTGTGTCTCTCCAGTAATATAGGTTGGATGTAAGGTCTGTGTGTATTTCCCAGTAATATAGGCTGGATGTGAGGTCTGTGTGTCTCTCCAGTAATATAGGCTGGATGTGAGGTCTGTGTGTCTCCCAGTAATATAGGCTGGATGTGAGCTCTGTGTGTCTCCCAGTAATATAGGCTGGATGTGAGCTCTGTGTGTCTCTCCAGTAATATAGGCTGGATGTGAGGTCTGTTTGTCTCTCCCAGTAATATAGGCTGGATGTGAGGTCTGTGGGTCTCTCCCAGTAATATAGGCTGGATGTGAGCTCTGTGTGTCTCCCCCAGTAATATAGGCTGGATGTGAGGTCTGTGTGTCTCTCCAGTAATATAGGCTGGATGTGAGCTCTGTGTGTCTCTCCAGTAATATAGGCTGGATGTGAGGTCTGTGTGTCTCTCCAGTAATATAGGTTGGATGTAAGGTCTGTGTGTATTTCCCAGTAATATAGGTCCAGTGAGGTCTGTGGGTCTCTCCAGTAATATAGGCTGGATGTGAGGTATGTGTGTCTCTCCAGTAATATAGGCTGGATGTGAGGTCTGTGTGTCTCTCCCAGTAATGTAGGCTGGATGTTAGGTCTGTGTGTCTCTCCAGTAATATAGGCTGGATGTGAGGTCTGTGTGTCTCTCCAGTAATATAGTCTGGATGTGAGGTCTGTGTGTCTCTCCAGTAATATAGTCTGGATGTGAGGTCTGTGTGTCTCTCCAGTAATATAGACTGGATGTTAGGTCTGTGTGTCTCTCCAGTAATATAGGCTGGATGTGAGGTCTGTGTGTCTCTCCAGTAATATAGACTGGATGTGAGGTCTGTGTGTCTCTCCAGTAATATAGTCTGGATGTGAGGTCTGTGTGTCTCTCCAGTAATATAGGCTGGATGTGAGGTCTGTGTGTCTCTCCAGCAGTGGCGCACCCAGAAATTTCCCAAGGTAGGGGTCCAAGAAACACACACCGGCCCTGAAAGGGGGGTGTCACCCCCCCAGCGGGGTTCCGAGGGGCAAAGCCCCCGGTGGGGTGGTTTGGGGGAGCGAAGCCCCCCTAAAAGCAGCCTCTTTTGTGGGCCCTTGGGTGCTGTGTAATTGTTCCTGTCTCCTGACATAGGGGCCCAGCTCCTTGTGTACTGCACCACTTCTCAGGGCTGTCCAAAGGGGGGGGTCCAGACACGTAGGTCCCCCCCCTTGGGTGCGCCTATGCTCTCCAGTAATATAGACTGGATGTGAGGTCTGTGTGTCTCTCCCAGTAATATAGGCTGGATGTGAGGTCTGTGTGTCTCTCCCAGTAATATAGGCTGGATGTGAGGTCTGTGTGTCTCTCCCAGTAATATAGGCTGGATGTGAGGTCTGTGTGTCTCTCCAGTAATATAGGCTGGATGTGAGGCCTGTGTGTCTCTCCCAGTAATATAGGCTGGATGTGAGCTCTGTGTGTCTCTCCCAGTAATATAGGCTGGATGTGAGGTCTGTGTGTCTCTCCCAGTAATATAGGCTGGATGTGAGCTCTGTGTGTCCCTCCAGTAATATAGGCTGGATGTGAGGTCTGTGTGTCTCTCCAGTAATATAGGCTGGATGTGAGCTCTGTGTGTCTCTCCAGTAATATAGGCTGGATGTGAGATCTGTGTGTCTCTCCAGTAATATAAGCTGGATGTAAGGTCTGTGTGTCTCTCCAGTAATATAGGCTGGATGTGAGCTCTGTGTGTCTCTCCCAGTAATATAGGCTGGATGTGAGCTATGTGTGTCCCTCCAGTAATATAGGCTGGATGTGAGGTCTGTGTGTCTCTCCCAGTAATATAGGCTGGATGTGAGCTCTGTGTGTCTCTCCAGTAATATAGGATGGATGTGAGGTCTGTGTGTCTCCCAGTAATATAGGCTGGATGTGAGGTCTGTGTGTCTCTCCAGTGATATAGGCCGGATGTGAGGTCTGTGTGTCTCCCAGTAATATAGGCTGGATGTGAGGTCTGTGTGTCTCTCCCAGTAATATAGGCTGGATGTGAGCTCTGTGTGTCTCTCCAGTAATATAGGCTGGATGTGAGGTCTGTGTGTCTCCCAGTAATATAGGCTGGATGTGAGGTCTGTGTGTCTCTCCAGTAATATAGGCTGGATGTTAGGTCTGTGTCTCTCTCCAGTAATATAGGCTGGATGTGAGGTCTGTGTGTCTCTCCCAGTAATATAGGCTGGATGTGAGCTCTGTGTGTCTCCCAGTAATATAGGCTGGATGTTAGGTCTGTGTGTCTCTCCAGTAATATAGGCTGGATGTGAGGTCTGTGTGTCTCTCCAGTAATATAGGCTGGATGTGAGGTCTGTGTTAGTGATGGGCGAATCCTAAATTACTCGGAATCGCTTGACTCTAGCGAGTCCGAGCCCAGGACTCGCTACTCGTTGCGAGTCTAGCGAGTCCAATGTTAATGAATGGGGAAGCGAGTAATAGCGAGTAGTGTGAGATTTACAAATCGCAGATGTGTCTCGGAAGCTTCAGCCTGAAGCAATCCTAGTTTTGTCATTTATTTGCATTGGACTCGTTTACTTTGTAACTGTAATTGCTGGGAAACTCGCACAGATAAGAGAAGAGTCCTGTCTGCTCTGTGCAGCTCCAGGGTCCTAGAGCCCGCCTGCTGCCTGATGTAGCAGTGCTGAGATTGTTCTCAGTCTGCTCATTCCCTGTGTACAGACATGAATGTCTGTGCACAGAGATGATGTAGCAGTGCTGAGATTGTTCTCAGTCTGCTCATTCCCTGTGCATAGACATCTATATCTATACACAGGGGATGTAGCAGAGAGGACATCGCGTTTTGGACTGCGTCGGACAGAAGAGGATTTTTTTAATTAAAGATGGAGTCCTTAATGGCTTTTTTTTTTATTTCTAATAAAAAAATTTCTCTGTGTTGTGTTTTTTTTAAAACAATTTAATAGAAATTCATGGCGGTCATGTCTAATATTGGCGTGACCGCCATAAATTTCAGGCTTAGGGCCAGCTGATAATACAAAGCTGGCCCTAACCTCTATTACCCAGTGAGCCACCCGCCACCAGGGGCCCCTGGAAGAGCGGGGTTCAGCGCCAGAGGATGGCGCTTCAATGAACGCGCCATCTTCTGGGGCGGCTGCGGGCTGCAATTTGCAGCGGGGGGTGCCCAGAAAGTTTGGGCATCCCTGCGCTGCGGATTCCAGCCCCCAGCTGCTTAGCTGTACCTGGCTAGACATAGAAATTGCGCGGAGCCCCACGCATTTTTTTGACTCCGACTCCGAGACGACTCCGAGACGACTCCGACTCCGACTCGACTCCGAGACGACTCCGAGACGACTCCGACTCCGAGACGACTCCGAGACGACTCCGACTCCGAGACGACTCCGACTCCGAGACGACTCCGACTCCGAGACGACTCCGACTCCGAGATGACTCCGACTCCAACTCGACTCCGAGACGACTCCAACTCCGAGACGACTCCGACTCCGAGACGACTCCGACTCCGAGACGACTCCGACTCGACTCCGAGACGACTCCGACTCCGAGACGACTCCGACTCCGAGACGACTCCGAGACGACTCCGACTCCGAGACGACTCCGACTCCGAGACGACTCCGACTCCGAGACGACTCCGACTCCGACTCCGACTCGACTCCGAGACGACTCCGACTCCGAGACGTCTCCGACTCCGAGACGACTCCGAGACGACTCCGACTCCGAGACGACTCCGACTCGACTCCGAGACGACTCCGACTCCGAGAAGACTCCGACTCCGACTCGACTCCGAGACGACTCCGACTCCGAGACGACTCCGACTCCGAGACGACTCCGAGACGACTCCGACTCCGAGACGACTCCGACTCCGAGACGACTCCGAGACGACTCCGACTCCGAGACGACTCAGACTCCGAGGCGACTCCGACTCCGAGGCGACTCCGACTCTGAGGCGACTCCGACTCTGAGACTCCGACTCTGAGACTCCGACTCTGAGACTCCGACTCTGAGACTCTGACTCTGAAATTCATTAAATAATAAAAAAAAAAATGCGTGGGGCTCCGCGCAATTTCTATGTCTAGCCAGGTACAGCTAAGCAGCTGGTGGCTGGAATCCGCAGCGCAGGGATGCCCAAGCTTTCTGGGCACCCCCCGCTGCAAATTGCAGCCCGCAGCCGCCCCAGAAGATGGCGCGTTCATTGAAGCGCCATCCTCTGGCGCTGAACCCCGCTCTTCCAGCGGCCCTGATGGCGGTGGCACGCTGGGTAATAAAGGGGTTAATACCAGCTTTGTTATACAAGCTGGTATTAAGCCCGAGATTCTTAATGTCAGGCCACGTTTGACCCAGCCACTAAGAATCTCCAATAAAGGGTTAAAAAAACACAACACAGAGAAAAAATTTTATTTGAAATAAAAAAAAAAGCCATTAGGGACTCCATCTTTAATTAAAAAAATCCTCTTCCGTCCGACGCAGTCCAAAACGCGATGTCCTCTCTGCTACATCCCCTGTGCATAAATATAGATGTCTATGCACAGGAAATGAGCAGACTGAGAATAATCTCAGCACTGCTACATCATGTCTGTGAACAGGCGGGCTCTAGGACCCTGGAGCTGCACAGAGAAGACAGCTGGACTCGGCTCGCAAAGAAACAGCAGTTACTTTGCGAGTTTCCCTGCTATCACTGGCACAGTAGCCAGTGATTACTCGCACGAGTCTAATGCAAACAATGGCAATCCTAGTTTTGTCAGCGTTTCTGACAAAACTAGGATTGATATTGATTTGCATTGGACTCGTGCGAGTAATCACTGGGAAACTCGCAGAGTACCGAGTCCTGCGAGTCCCTTACTACTCGCCGAGTAACGAGTCCTAGCGAGTAGATTCGCCCATCCCTAGTCTGTGTGTCTCCCCCAGTAATATAGGATGGATGTGAGGTCTGTGTGTCTCTCCAGTAATATAGGCTGGATGGGAGGTCTGTGTCTCTCCCAGTAATATAGGCTGGATGTGAGGTCTGTGTCTCTCCAGTAATATAGACTGGATATGAGGTCTGTGGGTCTCTCCAGTAATATAGGCTGGATGTGAGATCTGTGTGTCTCTCCCAGTAATATAGGCTGGATGTGAGGTCTGTGTGTCTCTCCAGTAATATAGGCTGGATGTGAGATCTGTGTGTGTCTCCAGTAATATAGGCTGGATGTGAGGTCTGTGTGTCTCTCCAGTAATATTGGCTGGATGTGAGGTCTGTGTGTCTCCCCCAGTAATATAGGATGGATGTGAGGTCTGTGTGTCTCTCCAGTAATATAGGCTGGATGTGAGGTCCGTGTGTCTCTCCAGTGATATAGGCTGGATGTGAGGTCTGTGTGTCTCTCCAGTAATATAGGCTGGATGTGAGGTCTGTGTGTCCCTCCAGTAATATAGACTGGATGTGAGGTCTGTATGTCTCTCCCAGTAATATAAGCTGGATGTGAGGTCTGTGTGTCTCTCCAGTAATATAGGCTGGATGTGAGGTCCGTGTGTCTCTCCAGTAATATAGGCTGGATGTGAGCTCTGTGTGTCTCTTCAGTAATATAGGCTGGATGTGAGGTCTGTGTGTCTCCAGTAATATAGGCTGGATGTGAGGTCTGTGTGTCTCCAGTAATATAGGCTGGATGTGAGATCTGTGTGTCTCTCCCAGTAATATAGGCTGGATGTGAGGTCTGTGTGTCTCTCCCAGTAATATAGGCTGGATGTGAGGCCTGTGTGCTTCTGCCAGTAATACAAAGTTGAGCATAGCCTTAAGCGCTCTTGTACACAGCCACAATAGCGATTTATGCATTAGCGGTAAGTTTAATGCCTGTGATTCGATCTATTGCTCAAAATTGGAGCGTGCACAGAGCCGAAATATGACCATGTGCATGACGCCATTGCTGCCTCATTATTTGACAATATCAGTTTTAGCACCCGAGTTTTCAGGGTCACAAATCATCTGATTTAAAGATTTCCTTTAAGGCCCCGTTACACGGTACGAGATCGTGAACGATATCGTTGAAACGTCACGGGTTTGCAGTCGCTGAAACAACATCGTTAGGACGTCGTTGCGTGTGACACCGAGATACGACTACGATAAATCGTTGGATCGCTGATCGCAGGTTTGAGAACATGTTCATAAATCAGACGATCCTCGATCAGCCAACCTGCTGCATCGTTGTGTGTGACACCGCCATAACGATGTCGTTAACGACTTCTCCTATTCACATCAGTGAACAAGTATCATTCTCTGGGTTGCGCGAACGATAGCTGCTCGCTACATTGTTGGTGCGTCGTTCACGATATCTAGACGTGTGACATCTCACCAGCGATCACTAAACGATGTCCTAACGACCGCGCTCCCCCGAGATCGTTAGTGATATCTTAACAACATTGCAACGTGTAACGGTACCTTTAGGGTCATCAGTGTAAAATGCATCAAACATCCCAAAATGAGGTTTTTTGCAACTACAAATTCCAATCCTATAAACCCTTTGACGTGATATAGAAGCCGATTCATTTAATAGTATACAAATCTTAGAGACATTAATATTTCTCCCATAACAATAGTTCTCTCGTATTGGCAGATTGGCACATGGACGTCCTGGCGAGGTCTGCGCAATCCAAATCTGTAACTGACTCTCTACATCATTGCAGTCCATAACGCCTGGAGTCCGCACTCCCATTCTTTGTATTTACTAAGGACTAAATCCCAGAAATATCATCCCTCAATCGAGGATCAGAGATAAAGCAGAAGACAAATGTAGAAATCCGCCCTATAGTGCACCTAAGGGTGCGCTATAATCCGCATTGTACGCTGGTGTTATTTCTTTCTTGTGTTCTTGGCTAGAATATTAATAGGGATTCGGGCATCTGAAATGTTAAATCTGTTATAGCTGAGCCTTCCCTGCCAATGATTAAAATGACTGGCCGGTTGGCATTACATTCCCAGTCTGGCCCTACAATTTAGCCTTCGGCATCATGCACATGGCAGTGTTACAGTATGTATCTGTGCTGATGAAATACAGAGAAGTCTACAAGCCTTTATTTCCACTTTAACATATGCACCAACAATCACTTATTATTTACCCACAATCAGGTTAATCTCAAGCCATGGCTACTTCATGAAGTCTCTGTTTTATATATCCAGGTCACACATGAATAATATTCAAAATATATTAGGACTATCCCACATATCATATTACACATACTAAATTGGTTTTTGGAGAGTTTCTGTACGATGGGCATTTTTGCCCTCTTCAAATATGGCGTCTGCGGACCGTGCATGCGCGGTCGCGCGTTCTCGGGCTGGGGTGAAAGGCTTCAGATGCACGGGAAGTAGTGTCATATGACGCACTTCTGGTGGGTGAATGCCGGAAACCGCCGCTCAGGACGGCGCGGCCGCCCATCTGCGGCGTGGAGCAGCGCAATTGGAGTCAGGTGGTGACAGGGGTGGTGGGGGGTATATTAGGATGGGGAGACACAGCCAAACATGCCCCCTGAGGAAGCATTCAGGGAAATGCGTTGGGGCGTCCCCTAGTGGTCATCCTTACACCTTGGCATCTGACATGGGTAAGCTCTGGTACAATTGCTTTGTTGCTAAGGCTGCTGTGTAATGGGGTTTTGAGAGAATACCCAGTGAATTGTTTGTAGTAGGAAGGGGGATTATAAGCCTTTCACCCCAGCCCGAGAACGCGCGACCGCGCATGCGCGGTCCGCAGACGCCATATTTGAAGAGGGCAAAAATGCCCATCTCGCTTCATTACTCTCTGGATTGATTCAGATTCATGTAAACTTACTAATTTTTTATATCTTGAGCACTTTTGTATCTGCGTTTTAATCTCCTTTCTGATGAAGTAATAAAAGCATCTTTAAGAAAAGCAGTTTAAATCGTGCAATTGAATTATTGGTACAGAAACTCTCCAAAAAACAATTTAGTATGTGTAATATTCATGAAGTCTCTGTAGGAATATTGATATTGCATGAAGCTAGATAGGTCCACAAAGACTTTCTCCAAACCTAGGTAGGTCCACCAGGGCCTTCTCCAAGCCTAGTTGGATCCACCAGGGCCTTCTCCAAGCCTACTTAGGTCCACCAGGGTCTACTCCAAGCGTAGATAAGTTCACAAGGGTCTTTTCCAAGCCTAAATAAATGCACCGGGTCTTTTTCAAGCATGGATAGGTCCACTATGGTCTTCTCCAAGCCTAGATAGGTCCACCAGGGTCTTCTCCAAGCCTAGATAGGTCCACCAGGGTCTTCTCCAAGTCTAGATGGGTCCACCAGGGTTTTCTCCAAGCCTAGATAGGTCTAGCAGGGTTTTCTCCAAGGCTAGACAGATCAACCAGAGTGTTTTCCTTCATCATCTTGATAGTATCAAGCCATTGGTTTGCTGTCTTCCTCTTCGCCTTGTTCCTTCTATTCTTCCACTATGATGTCTTCTCCAGTGATTGCTCTCTTCGTATGATGTGTTGTATCTTGGTGATTCTTTCTTCCAGTGACATGTCTGGCTTGATTTGTTCCAAAAAGAGATTTTTGTTCTTTTTGCCATTCAAAGCAATTTACGTTCTACTCCAATGTTCCACCAGGGAACTATTCCCAATTCACCCACTTTTGGAGTGATCTACACAAAACCCGCACCCCTTTGCTTGAACTATTCCTGAAAAATCAGGACAATTTGGACCGTTAGCCGCTAGAGTCAAAAACTCTCTTGATGGTGAAATGTGTAGAGGTATTTCTCTATATTTCATTGTTCTTCACAGATGCGCCTCCAAGAAGCAGTAAAAGACCTCTCCATACTCCTGTCCATCGCTACCTACCACCTATGAACTTTAATACCACACAGAGGACCGAATTTATACCAAGGCCCTTAGAAGGACGACCCAAGCCATATCTACCTCCTGTAAGTGTGATCTGTGTTAATATCTGCTATACAAATCTATTCTATTCTATTCTATATTATATGTGCACAGGATGGCTTCTACCAGAGCCCGGAGGAGCCCCTACTGAACCAGACAGTATACGGCATCCACTATCCACCCAAAGAGGCAGAGCGGACTATGGCCACCCGTCCCCCGGATAACCTGCGCCCATTGCCTACTTCAGGCATTCAACATTGCACAACAAACAAGGAGCAGTACCAGCAATGGAAAGCGGAGAGGCAACCTCTCTATGGAGAACTACCAACTCTTGCAGGTACCAAGACGGCCATGTTCGATCGCCAATGATGGGCAGATGAGCTCTTACCATAACCTTCGTATAATGGCTAAACACCGAGATGTACCTATACCCACCCCCCCCACCCTCCCCATCGCCCTGTCTATTTCCCTAACCCCTTTTGTCTTGCTTCTTATCTCAACCCTCCCCCCCCCCCCCTCCTTTTTTTTTTTTTTTTTTTTTTTTTTCTCTCTCCTGGATTTGTTGACCAGTGGTTGTAGTATTAATGGTTGTTCACCCCGCTAGTTTGCAGATGATGTTTGGTTTCCCTTTTTGTATGTATATGCAAATATTCAATAAAAATTATTTGGAAAATCTAGAGATGAGCTCTTACCAATACAGTTCATGGGAGGTGTGTAATTCGCCTCACCAAGCCAATAGGTGATCATTGTGATGTCACCTGTTGAGTTGACTCATAAGGTTTGGATAGGGTTTATTGGATGTCCTTGTCCTTTCAGACCCCATGTTTTTTTCAACTTAAGAGAATAAAGTCCACTTTATGGGAAAGAAGAATAATTCAATGGCCTGAGATCGTTTCCATCCAGTTCTGACTTTTACTGTTCCGTACAGGTTCTCTCCTCTTTCCTGGAGATGCTCGCGACATGAAGACGACAACCCAAGATCACTTTGTAGAGAAGACGCTGACGAGGGTGGAACCAGTGAAAGCTTCACAAGATCACCCTGGCCATGGAGGGTAAAGGAAAGAACCAAAGTAAACTGTACAAAGCCAGGGCTATCCTAGAGGGGGGGAAAAAGGAGGCACATGTAAGCCAAATCCGACAATTATGGCAAAAGTGGCCACCAACCAATGGGCGAGTCTTGACTCTCCCTCAAGGATAGACGTCAGGGAGGAGAGAAGGGTCACCGATGTTGGATTTTCTTGTTCTTGTTGGAGATCAGAATAATCCAGCAGTAATTTATTGTCCTCTACAAAGAGAAGAGAAGAGAGAATGAATACAGGATAGACGAGAGGAACAATGAATGGGAGGTCTGGAGTGTACAGAGAGGTGAAATAAGGAGGGCAGTTTTTGGTCCAAATCCACTTGTTTTGAAATGCAAATCCTCCCAATATTTCATTACAATCAGTGCTGTAAAGTCAGTAAACCAAATACCTGACTCCGACTCCACAACCATGGCTGTGAAGTCAGTAAACCAAACATCTGACTCCCCAATTTTCCTAAATCCGACCCAAACTCCACAATTTCACTGAATCTGACTCCACCCAAAATGGACTCCGACTCCATAACACCGACTCCACAACCATGGCTGTGAAGTCAGTAAGCCAAACGTCCAACTCCGACTCCAACTTCTCAATCTCCCTCAGTCTGACTCCAACTCCACTAAAATGCACACCAACTCCAACTCCACAACTCTGACTCCACAGACCTGATTACAAAGAGACTTGGTAACCCTACTCTCCCATACAGATATAGCATGTGATTTGCAACATACAAAATAAAACCAAGGAGGTGGAAAATTGTAGTCAAACTTGTGCACAGATGCTTCAACGACACCATGTTGGTCTTTGTAAAAGGGCTGCCGGGGTGGATGGACGATTCTGACACAAGACCGCTGCCGCCAATCATTGATCATAGTGATCATGTGTTTGCTTCCCTGGATTACCAGTCAGCGGCGAGCACTCTAGAAAGAGGAAAAGACATGGCACCCAATATATAGATTATTTTGGGTTTACACAAGTCGTATTCTTGTTCCTCTCCCGGGCAACTTCTGCTGTACATAGTACAAACGACTCGTAATTTATACTAAATATCTGCTTATAGGAGAACATCTCATGACTACGACACATCAGTCTACGTATCATCCTCTACCGCTGGAAAAGAAACACACAACTAAGGCATCTCTTCCAAAAAATGTTGCCAAACGACTTCCGGTGGAACTGGTGACGAAGTATCAAAGTGACTTCTCCGGTGGACAGATCGTAGAGCCCATCAGGCCAGCCCAGCCACCCGCTGACAACCTTACTGTAAACCCATTTTACAGGTATGAAGCTTGATGGTGATTAGCAGAAGATAGTTTTGTAGGTCAACCATAGTTATGGAGAAAACAAGATTTTTTTTTGAACACTCACCGTAAACTCTTTTTCTTGGAGCCTTCATTGGGGGACCCAGCCCCCATGAAGCGTGAGAGAAAGGATATCTTTTAAATAGTAAAGACTCCACCTAGCAGATCACCTGTCCGGCCTCTACCACAGTACACTGACCATCCCTCCTCTCCGGCACTCTCTTCTCTGGCTTACAACTATCTCTTTTTAGCTCTGAGTCTTCTGGCACCAAGCAAACCTCTAATATCTTAAATAGCCTCACCCAAGGCCTGGTCAGAGCATTGTCAGCTCAGAGGCTCACTCGGCAGCGGGAGCATCAACGAGACGTGAAGATTCCATAAAAGAATGTTGGGCGCTGGCGGAAAGAGGCTGAATTGAGTGTGTTCGTTTTTACGCTTTACAATAACATAATAAGTATAATTAGTTAATTACGACATAATAAAGAACATTTCATTTGCATTAAATAACTGCGATGCAAATTGAGTTTCCTTTCTAAATTTGAGCCGATTGCTTACTTGTAACCAGAATACCCAGTCTCCTACTCTATAAACCCTCGTATATATCCAGCAATACAATTACTGTGGACACAATATATGATTGTATAAGATTCATGTGCCATGTTTTCGCCCATGCAGACAATTTATCTAGATCATTCTGTAATATTATAAAGTCATGTTCAGTTTTTATTATTCTCCAACATTTTGTGTAGTCAGCAAAGACTGTCCCTTTACTCTCAATCCCATCAACAAGGTCATTAAGAAAGAAGTTAAAAAGAAATGGACCTAATACTGCTCCTTGTGGCCCTCACTACTTCCAGTACTGCTCCTTGTGACCCCCACCTCTTATAATATTGATCCGTGTGGCCCTCATTGCTCCTAGTACTGATCCTTGTGGCCCCCACTGCTCCTGGTACTGATCCTTATGGCCCCCACTTCTCCTAATATTGTTCCTTGTGGCCCCTACTGCTCCCAGTACTGATCATTGTGGCCCCTACTTCTAATATTAATCCTTGTGGCCCCCACTTCTCCTAATACTGATCCTTGTGGCCCCACTGATCCCAGTACTGAACTTTAGGGCCCCCACCTCTCCCAGTATTGATCCTTTTTCTCTCTACTGCTCCCAGTACTGATCATTGTGTCCCCACTGCTCCCAGTACTGGTCCTTGTGGCCCCCACTGCTCCCAGTACTGGTCCTTGTGGCCCCCACTGCTCCCAGTACTGGTCCTTGTGTCCCCACTGCTCCCAGTACTGATCATTTGTCACCACTTCTCCCAGTAATGGTCCTTGTGGTCCCCACTTCTCCCAGTACTGGTCCTTGTGGTCCCCACTGCTCCCAGTACTGGTCCTTGTGGCCCCCACTGCTCCCAGTACTGGTCCTTGTGGCCCCCACTGCTCCCAGTACTGATCATTGTGTCCCCACTGCTCCCAGTACTGATCATTGTGTCACCACTTCTCCCAGTACTGGTCCTTGTGGTCCCCACTTCTCCCAGTAATGGTCATTGTGTCCCCACTGCTCCCAGTACTGGTCCTTGTGGCCCCCACTGCTCCCAGTACTGGTCCTTGTGGCCCCCACTGCTCCCAGTACTGGTCCTTGTGTCCCCACTGCTCCCAGTACTGATCATTGTGTCACCACTTCTCCCAGTAATGGTCCTTGTGGTCCCCACTTCTCCCAGTACTGGTCCTTGTGGTCCCCACTGCTCCCAGTACTGGTCCTTGTGGCCCCCACTGCTCCCAGTACTGGTCCTTGTGGCCCCCACTGCTCCCAGTACTGGTCATTGTGTCCCCACTGCTCCCAGTACTGAGCATTGTGTCCTCACTTCTCCCAGTACTAGTCATTGTGTCCCCACTTCTCCCAGTAGTGGTCCTTGTGGCCTCCACTTCTCCCAGTACTGGTGCTTGTGGCCCTCACTTCTCCCAGTACTGATCATTGTGTCCCCACTGCTCCCATTAGTGATCATTGTGTCCCCACTACTCCCAGTACTGATCATTGTGTCCCCACTGCTCCCATTAGTGATCATTGTGTCCCCACTACTCCCAGTACTGATCATTGTGTCCCCACTGCTCCCAGTACTGGTCCTTGTGGCCCCCACTGCTCCCAGTACTGGTCATTGTGTCCCCACTGCTCCCAGTACTGATCATTGTGGTCCCCACTTCTCCCAGTAATGGTCATTGTGTCCCCACTGCTCCCAGTACTGGTCCTTGTGGTCCCCACTGCTACCAGTACTGGTCCTTGTGGCCCCCACTGCTCCCAGTACTGATCATTGTGTCCCCACTGCTCCCAGTACTGATCATTGTGTCCCCACTGCTCCCAGTAATGGTCATTGTGTCCCCACTGCTCCCAGTACTGATCATTGTGTCCCCACTGCTCCCAGTAGTGATCATTGTGTCCCCACTGCTCCCAGTACTGATCATTGTGTCCCCACTGCTCCCAGTACTGATCATTGTGTCCCCACTGCTCCCAGTAATGGTCATTGTGTCCCCACTGCTCCCAGTAGTGATCATTGTGTCCCCACTGCTCCCAGTACTGATCATTGTGTCCCCATTGCTCCCAGTACTGATCATTGTGTCCCCACTACTCCCAGTACTGATCATTGTGTCCCCACTGCTCCCAGTACTGGTCATTGTGTCCCCACTGCTCCCAGTACTGGTCATTGTGTCCCCACTGCTCCCAGTAGTGATCATTGTGTCCCCACTGCTCCCAGTAGTGATCATTGTGTCCCCACTGCTCCCAGTACTGATCATTGTGTCCCCACTGCTCCAGTACTGGTCATTGTGTCCCCACTGCTCCCAGTACTGATCATTGTGTCCCAACTGCTCCCAGTACTGGTCATTGTGTCCCCACTGCTCCCAGTACTGATCATTGTGTCCCCACTGCTCCCAGTACTGGTCCTTGTGTCCCCACTGCTACCAGTACTGGTCCTTGTGGCCCCCACTGCTCCCAGTACTGGTCCTTGTGGCCTCCACTGCTCCCAGTACTGGTCCTTGTGTCCCCACTGCTCCCAGTACTGGTCATTGTGTCCCCACTGCTCCCAGTACTGAGCATTGTGTCCCCACTTCTCCCAGTAGTGGTCCTTGTGGCCCCACTCTTCCCAGTACTGGTCCTTGTGGCCCTCACTTCTCCCAGTACTGGTCATTGTGTCCCCCTGTCTGCTCCCAGTAGTGATCATTGTGTCCCCACTACTCCCAGTACTGATCATTGTGTCCCCACTGCTCCCAGTACTGATCATTGTGTCCCCACTGCTCCCAGTACTGATCATTGTGTCCCCACTGCTCCCAATACTGATCATTGTGTCCCCACTGCTCCCAGTACTGATCATTGTGTCCCCACTGCTCCCAGTACTGATCATTGTGGCCCCTACTGTTCCCAGTACTGATCATTGTGTCCCCACTGCTCCCAGTACTGATCATTGTGTCCCCACTGCTCCCAGTACTGATCATTGTGTCCCCACTGCTCCCAGTACTGATCATTGTGTCCCCACTGCTCCCAGTACTGATCATTGTGTCCCCACTGCTCCCAGTACTGATCATTGTGTCCCCACTGCTCCCAGTAGTGATCATTGTGTCCCCACTGCTCGCAGTAGTGATCATTGTGTCCCCACTGCTCCCAGTACTGATCATTGTGTCCCCACTGCTCCCAGTAGTGATCATTGTGTCCCCACTGCTTCCAGTAATAATAATAATAATAATAAAACTTTATTTGTATAGCGCCAACATATTCCGCAGCGCTTTACAGTACAACGGTACATATAAGAAAAATATACGGTACAGAAACGTAATGCAGAACAGTAGTTACATACAAGAAACATAGAATCAACTTAGGAAATACAATAAGAAAGGCAGAAGATGAAGGTGACCCTGCTCGAAGGAGCTTACAATCTAAGACGGGATGGGAACACAAAGTACAGGGGCTTATATAACAATGAATATCTTACGTCTAAGTGACTACTGTTAGGGAGAAGGATAGGCCGCCCTGAAGAGGTGTGTTTTTAGGGAGCGTCTGAAGCTATGCAAGTTGTGGATGGTCCTAATTTCTTGGGGTAGAGCATTCCAGAGTTTTGGTGCAGCTCGAGAGAAGTCTTGAAGTCGGGAATGGGAGGTTCGGATTAATGCCGATGTTAGTCTGGGGTCATGTTCAGAGCGAAGGGGACGGGTGGGGTGGTAGACAGAGATGAGGGTGGAGAGGTAGGGAGGTGTCGCACCATGAATAGCTTTGTGGGTGACAACGAGCAATTTGAATTGGATTCTATAGTGTACGGGCAGCCAATGTAGTGACTGGCACAGAGCAGAAACATCTGAGTAACGGTTTGCTAGATAGGTGTCCCCCACTGCTCCCAGTACTGATCATTGTGTCCCCACTGCTCCCAGTACTGATCATTGTGTCCCCACTGCTCCCAGTAGTGATCATTGTGTCCCCACTGCTCGCAGTACTGATCATTGTGTCCCCACTGCTCCCAGTACTGATCATTGTGTCCCCACTGCTCCCAGTACTGATCATTGTGTCCCCACTGCTCCCAGTACTGATCATTGTGTCCCCACTGCTCCCAGTACTGATCATTGTGTCCCCCACTGCTCCCAGTACTGATCATTGTGTCCCCACTGCTCGCAGTACTGATCATTGTGTCCCCACTGCTCCCAGTACTGATCATTGTGTCCCCACTGCTCCCAGTACTGATCATTGTGTCCCCCACTTCTCCCAACACTATTCATTGTGGCCCCTACTGTTCCCAGTGTGGATCCTTGTGGCCCTTGCTGATGACTTTAGAAAGTGCACCCTTTATGGCTTTCTTTTTTTTCTCTTAACCAGTTCTTTATTATTGAACCTAATAAAATTATTATTTATTCTTTATCAGAAACGACTTTCAGACAGTTCAGCGAGCGACGTACCCGGGCTGGAACACTTTGCTGCATCCTCGGCCAGAGCCGGCTCACTTAAAGGAAGAACTGACCGCCATGGATAGAGAACGCGGAGGACAAGTGGATGGGAACACCGTAATGAAGGTTTGATTTTGTTCTCCAATATTTAGCGATAAACTTTATTTTTCTTCTCATCACCTACATCTTCCTCAAGTCTCCGGGCCTTCGCTATCACTCCAGATTATGTAGGGTGAAGTGTTATTGTTCTAAAAATTTGTGGCCTGCTCCGGAGAATGTATTCTACGTCAAGAAAATTATAATTGCACTAGATGGGGACCCGATGCTATCCCATCCGGAGGGAGGTGATGTCACGATGGGGGCAGGCTCTGTGGCGCTGGGGTCGCTGGCCGTCTCTCACCTGTGCGCTCTCTCCCCCTGTGCGCTGTCTCATTTTGCTTAGCAGGGTGGAGAGCTCTGGTTTTCCACCCTTTTAGAGGGATACGGGGCTCTGGGATGCAGAGCTCTGGTCTTCACTGTAGGGCCCCCAGGTTGTATCTGCAGAGTAACTTCAGGAAGGTAAAAATACCAAAGGCGATGAGGGGTGATAATAGAATAAAATCCAAACACATAGTCACAGATAGCTTGGCAGAGTCCAGAAGAAACGTGCCGATAGTGGTCAGTAAGTCATAGGTCAAATAAGAGTGGGCATCCATTCGTTGAAGAAGGGAATGGTCAAGAAGAAAACTGTCTGAACACAATTACCAGTCCACACGCCCACAAGGGTTGTGTGGCGCCCCTGCGACCAGAAGGCCACAAGAGGAACTGCAGCCAGGCAGATAGGAGACAGTTTGTGCACCAAACACCTTTAGCACACACATCCACCAGACAGAGCACAACACCCAATCTGGAGCCCGGGACTCTAGGTGGGCAAGGGGTTGTTGGGTTTAGAGAGAAGTGGGTGGAAGGTAGGTCAGGTGACAGACAAGGGATAAAAGGAGGAACAGTAGGTGGAGTGAGTTGGTAGGCCAGTGAGTGCCGAGAAGCCAAGACCAAGCAGACAGAAAGACACTTTCCCAGAGGGATAGGGTTCCCTGGAGACGCAGATCCATGGAGAGAAAGCCCGTCTATAGCCGTCATCTGATGTTGAGAACAATAATGTTGGTCGTACAGTTAATTGATTGTGTGTATATGCATGCATTACAATAATAGAGGACTTACACCTAATACCCTGTCACATTGTAGCTGGCATTTCTTCCTCATGAACCGCAGCCCAAGGAGCCAATGAAAAGGCCACGATCGGTTCTCCGTCCACTAAATGCAAAGTTTGATGGCACCACCCACAGTAAAAATGTGTTCAAGGACTGGGGCATTCAACCGCGGCAGCGCTATGGTGACCCAATGGATGGTATCACAATGAGGTCTTTGGTGAGTCTTTCAACAATTTCCAAGTCATCTATACTACATATCTCAAATGTATATCTATAATGTAGCATGTCGTCACCTTAGGTGAAACTGGATTCTGAGACCACAACAGGGAGCACCTTCATCCCTAAAAAAGGAGAGCCTATGAAGAAGCACAAGCCCACGAAGGACAACCTGGAGTTATATGGAGACCAGGACTTCTCTACTGTTCACAAGGAGACATACAGGTAACAGGGACTTGGTGTCTATTTGAAGAGTTAGGCGGCATCCCGTGCCCACGGTGAATAGACGGGTGATCGTCATTTGCTTTTATGGAACCTATGAATAAAGCTGTGTTCTCTTACAATGGAGCACGGACACCTCCCCATTCACAGCAGGCAGGAGACGGGTGGTATGGGGACCATTGGTCTCGGGAAAGTTGCTTGTCCACTTCTAGATTGCAAATCTATCAAATGCTTACAAAAGATGATATTCCATAAATAGTTGAGAAAACTTTCATAAAAAGCCCTTCAGCTAGGCACGGCCAGTTCTCCATTGACTGCAGTAAATAAGGCCATTCCTGCCTTGATGGAGCTTCCTCATGCATTGGATGCATAGAGAGCGGTTGACTTTATTTCAGTTCTACCTGGATCGCGCATCTTATAGAGTCTCTAAATGATTCCTGGTCTACATTTGAGTTTGTAAACCTTTCCTAAGCTTGTTCCATCAGCAAAGCTGATGTGCTGGTAACAATAATTAAAATTAAATAAAGTACTTTTTTATTCCAACCGTAGCAAGTCATCTCTACCCAAAGGGTAGGTGAAGTCTTGCTAATTGGTGAAGGTCTGAGACCTTTACCAAACCCACGAGTGAGGCATGAAGTGCATCCATAAGAATAGATCAGTTGTTGCACAGCTTAATTCATTCTCTACAGGATGGCAGAGATACAACTTTGGTGTTCTCCTGCAGTCCTATGGACAGTGAATGGAGTGGTGGTGCCATGTGCGGACACCACTCCCTCCATCCTGATGGGACATTTCAGAGCCCCGTTCTCAATCACAGAGATCAATCCAGAACTTATCACCCATCCTTTGGATGTTTATAGTGATGGGAATGACCCTGTAGATTACCTCTTCAGAGAGATCAAAGGGCCACTTCACACACACAGATATCTGAGTCCAATATCTGAACAGATCTCTGGTTGCAGTGAAATCATGGATACATTGTTCCATTTTGTGGCTGTGTACAACATGGAGCAATGTATCCATGATTTCACTGCAACCAGAGATCTGTTCAGATATTGGACTCAGATATCTGTGTGTGTGAAGTGGCCCTTAGACTTTAGCAATCCTAAGTCAATATCAATCCTTTAACGAGCCTTAGGATAAAAGCCGAACCAGAATCTCAATGTGTAGACACAGTGTTTCAGGGTATAGGTCTCATCAGTGCAAAGTGTGAGATCAGATCTGGCTATGATCAACAGGTTACGGTTTCTCCTTGTTGAGAGGGACGTCAATAAGGAAACTTAAACGCCACAATGCTCCTCTAGGAGATTAAATATGGAAATTGCCTCTTTAAAGATCCATCTTTGCATCTCATGCAGCCAAATGAGATCTCATACTTTGCATTAATGAGTAGCAATTACCCCGAAACATGGTGTCTGCAAACTGAGATTCTGGTTCGGCTTTTATCCTAAGGCCGGCTTCAGACTGCGTCTGAGATCCGATCCGTAGCTGTCCGCTTGAAGCAGACAGCCGCGGACCGGATCAGCACACAGGACCGCGGCGCCCGCGGTCCTCACCTATCAGCAGCAGGATCGGAGAGCATAATAACCCCCCGGTCCTGTGTGCTGATCCGGACAGCTACGGATCGGATCTCAGACGCAGTCTGAAGCCGGCCTAAGTCATATGAGAAGGCTCATTAAAGGGTTGATATTGACTCTTAGGATTGCTATTTCCAATAGGTGGCGCTAGAATTCATGTCCTCTTCCTCTTTGAAAAGACTATTTTCATATTTAAAGGGATCCTGTCACCCCCAAAACACCTTTAAAGCTATTAAAACCTGTCCCTACAGCATATTAACACTTTCCCTACACTATTTTTAGCTCCTAAATGCAGTAAATGATATTGCATAAAAACGTTTTATAAGTACCTGATTAGTGATGATAATGAGTGACTATGCTATTCATAGTCACTCATCAAGACTGCCCCTCTGCTTCATAGCACGCCTGAATAGGCGTGATCTACATCCAGGATTCAAAATCGCGCGTCCCTTCTGTGCCCTGTGTTCGTAGGAGGCTGCAGTGTGGCTTGTGACGCGATCCGCGTCATTCCCGGCGCCCTGTGACGTATTTACAGCGGCGCCGCGCTGTTAGCTTCAAAATGTGCACTGCGCATGCGCATTGGGCATGCGCAGTGCACATTTTGAAGCTAACAGCGCGGCGCCGGTCTAAATACGTCACAGGGCGCCGGGAATGACGCGGATCGCGTCACAAGCCACACTGCAGCCTCCTACGAACACAGGGCACAGAAGGGACGCGCGATTTTGAATCCTGGATGTAGATCACGCCTATTCAGGCGTGCTATGAAGCAGAGGGGCAGTCTTGATGAGTGACTATGAATAGCATAGTCACTCATTATCATCACTAATCAGGTACTTATAAAACGTTTTTATGCAATATCATTTACTGCATTTAGGAGCTAAAAATAGTGTAGGGAAAGTGTTAATATGCTGTAGGGACAGGTTTTAATAGCTTTAAAGGTGTTTTGGGGGTGACAGGATCCCTTTAATTTCCCAGAGCAACAGTGCATGGCTTATAAGTCTCCTCATACTGGCATGTCACTCTCCAAAAGGAGAACCCTTACCCCTGGGAATTATCCTTTAGTTTGCAGACCACCATATTATATTGTCTTGTCTATTTCTTTCCTGCAGAATACCAGAACTTCCTCAATGCCGGATGCAGGTTTATTTGCAGCAACAGATGGGAATGAAGCCGCCGTCAGCACAGAAAAGTCACTGATGTCGTGTTCTCGCTCCTATTGTGTAACCAGTGCTGTATAATAGGCTCAGAAGTGGGATAATGAATAAATCTGGTTGGGCATTTAACCACATTGATGGGGTTGGCATACAAAAAACACATCGCCTACCCAAAGGATAACTGTATGACCACTGGGAAAGTTGCAGATTAAATGGTGCATCCACCGTCACCATTACTAGAATTTGGTAAAAAGGAATCTGTCAGCAGGTCTTTCCTACGTTATCTGACAGCAGCATAAAGCAGGCAAAGAATCCTGAATCCAGCGATGTCTCACACAGATTACTGGCGGCAGCTGTTCTCCCACAATCAAAGCATTTACTTTTAGGAATACAACAGAGTTGGGAGAGCTGCCCCCACCTACACCAGGCTCTCTATAGAGATTGCGCATTGACAGTGAGGTGTCAATCACAGCAGGGGGCGTGTCAAGACTGCCATGCACATGACTTTCTAGTCCTACAATGTTAATCACGGGGTGTTAAAGCCATTAGTTTAAGTAAACAATAGCACAGAGCCTGAAAAGAGAAACAGTTGCTTTTTAGTTTTTATAGGGAACCACCCACCAGGATGTAACCACCTGTAGCCATGTAGCAGAGCTGGGAGAACTGCCCTTACCCACGCCAGGCTCTCTATAGAGATTGAACATTGACAGTAAGGTGTCAATCACAGCAGGGGGCGTGTCTGACTACCCTAGGCATGACAAAATAGTCCAGTAATGGTAATCCCAGGTGATAAAGCTATTAGTTTATGTGAACAATAGCCTGATAAGAAGGGCACAGTTGATTTTTTTTCAACCCTTACAGCATGCTGTCCTTAGCTTACATAGCAAAAACCTGATGACAGATTCCAAATTTAATTCAAATTTTAGCAAACCCTTTGCCAGGATACAGCTCACGTCACCTCCACCGGCTGTGCACAGCATAAACTCCCGACAGAGCAGTTCAAATGTATTTATTTTTAAGCTTTCATGAGATGCTGAGCTGAAAGAAAAGGGAAAGAAGGTGAACGTCTGCTCATACATCCTCTTAATATAAAAATCTGGTACCCCCGTAACTTAAAGGATTAAAAAAAAGACGGCACATTGCAATGCCGGCCCACAGGTTGTGTGTGATAATGCAACTTTGCATCATTAAACTAAATTGATCCGAGCTGCAATGTCACAAGCATAACCTGGGAATGGGTAAGGCGCCGTTTTTTGGGGGTAAAAAATAAACCTTTAAAGCGTAACTGACGTTTAAATTTTTTATTTAATAATGACGTAGAGCAAGTGATTATAATAAACTATTAAAATACTTCATAAGAAAATTCTGGTTGAAAACCATTCATAAACCTTCCACAAGGTGTCCCCACTACACTGTGTGTGAAGCAGACATAGGTTTATTCTCACTCAGATCCGTCTTCACACTGAATATGGGCATGTAACCATATAAGGTAAGGGGGGTGTGAATTACAACTGCTGACTGCAGCTGATGAAGTGACAATATATCAGATGATCTCAGCCTACAGTTGCTGAGCAATGTCAGGATCAGTGCAAACTCCTCTTTCCTCGGCACAAGCTTCTGATCTGTCGTCTGGCTCCACACAACTCAGTCACGATCTCTGTTAACCCCTTCTCTGCTGGCACATCACACTGCTCCCTATCAGCCTGCTCTCAGAAGCTGTGGAAATACACACACAGTGCTGACAGACGCTGGCCATGCCCACACAGCCATAAAATGCAGCTTTTAAAAGAGCACAGAAAATGTGAGAAAATAAGTCATGTGGCACAAAAAAGTATTATCTGAGCTGCTCTTTGACCCATCATTAACAACCAGTGCAGGATTGGTTTTGCCAATTTTTTTTAATGACATTTACCAATGTGAACATTACCAGCATATTAAATACAACAGAAAACATTACAGAACCTATTGTTTTTTATGATCAGTGCATTATATGTGAAGACGAGAGTAACGTAAAATACACCTTTAAATAATCTTCGCCATAAACCAGAATTATTTGTGTTTTTGCATGTAGGTGAAAATATTCCGGCGGTCATGAATAACTGATGTGATTGCGGCTGCTCGTGCTGTAAGCTCCGGCCATTAAACACTGGAAATCAATAAAAACTAAACTGCTTTAAAAACTCATTAAAAATATAGAAGGGAGGAGGCAGAAACTCATCCGACTATAAGATAGTGCAGCAGCAGAAGAAAGCGGGGGAACGAGAGCAGCGATAAGTTCTGTACGAAGCTCAGAGACTACAAGACAATGTCATTTTTTGTAAGGACGGATGCGGAGTCTGTGTAGGATGTGCCGATCTGTGCGGAGTCGGTGTAGGATGTGCCGTTCTGTGCGGAGTCGGTGTAGGATGTGCCGTTCTGTGCGGAGTCGGTGTAGGATGTGCGGAGTCTGTGTAGGATGTGCCGTTCTGTGCGGAGTCGTGTAGGATGTGCCGTTCTGTGCGGAGTCGTGTAGGATGTGCCGTTCTGTGCGGAGTCGGTGTAGGATGTGCCGATCTGTGTGGAGTCGGTGCAGGATGTTCTGATGTGTGCGGAGTCAGTGTAGGATGTGCCGTTCTGTGCGGAGTCTGTGTAGGATGTGCCGATCTGTGCGGAGTCTGTGTAGGATGTGCCATTCTGTGCGGAGTCGTGTAGGGTCTGCCGATCTGTGCGGAGTCAGTGTACAGTGTGCTGATCTGTGCGGAGTCAGTGTAGGATGTGCGGATATGTGCGGAGTCGGTGTAGGATGTGCTGATCTGTGCAGAGCCGGTTTAGGATGTGCCGATGTGTGAGGAGTCGGTGTATGATGTGTTGATGTGTGCGGAGTCGGTGTATGATGTGTGCGGAGTCGGTGTAGGATGTGTCAATCTGTGCGGAGCCGGAGTAGGATGTGACGATCTGTGCGGAGTCAGTGGAGGATGTGCCGATCTGTGCGAAGTTGGTGCTGGATGTGCCGATCTGTGTGGAGTCGGTGTAGGATGTGCCGATCTGTGCGGAGTCGGTGTAGGATGTGCCGATCTGTGAGGAGTCAGTGCAGGATGTGCCGATCTGTGAGGAGTCGGTGTAGGATGTGCCGATCTGTGAGGAGTCAGTGCAGGATGTGCCGATCTGTGCAGGATGTGCCAATCTGTGAGGAGTCGGTGCAGGATGTGCCGATCTGTGCGGAGTCTGTATAGGATGTGTCGATCTGTGCAGAGTCGGTGTGGGATGTACCGATCTGTGCGGAGTCGGTGTAGGATGTGCCGATCTGTGCAGAGTCTGTATGGGATGTGCCGATCTGTGCAGAGTCGGTGTAGGATGTGCCGATCTGTGCGGAGTTGGTGTAGGATGTGCCGATCTGTGCAGAGTCTGTATAGGATGTGTCGATCTGTGCAGAGTTGGTGTAGGATGTACCGATCTGTGCGGAGATCGTGTAGGATGTGCCGATCTGTGCAGAGTCTGTATGGGATGTGCCCATCTGTGCGGACTCGGTGTTGGATGTGCCGATCTGTGCGGAGTCGGTGTAGGACGTGCCGATCTGTGAGGAGTCGCTGTAGGATGTACCGATCTGTGCAGAGTTGGTGTAGGATGTGCCCATCTGTGCGGACTCAGTGTTAGATGTGCCGATCTGTGCAGAGTCGGTGTAGGATGTGCCGATCTGTGCGGAATCGTAGTGTAGGATGTGATGATCTGTGTACAGTGGGTGTAGGATGTGATGATCTGTGTACAGTGGGTGTAGGATGTGATGATCTGTGTACAGTGGGTGTAGGATGTGCCGATCTGTGTACAGTGGGTGTAGGATGTGATGATCTGTGTACAGTGGGTGTAGGATGTGATGATCTGTGTACAGTGGGTGTAGGATGTGATGATCTGTGTACAGTGGGTGTAGGATGTGATGATCTGTGTACAGTGGGTGTAGGATGTGATAGTGCTGTCATTAAAATTTCTGAAGTTGCTTTTTCTGGCATGTAGAGCGGCATCACTATTATTGCAGCAGCCCGTCTTCTCGAATATTAGGCTGTGAACCACTTCTGTATAAAAATAATGTCCAACTGTATTTCATGTTGCAACAATCTATTGAAGTGCAGGAAAAATAAAAATTTCTGGCCATTACATGACTTGCATCCAGCATTTTTCACCAGTTTTCCCATCTGGAGGCTCTATCTGCAATTTTCAGTTGTTGCTGAGCTAGTGCGTGGTGGCTACCTGCTATAATGTCTCCCATACACAGCACACACAGACATGAGGGATTCTTGCTTTCTTGTCTCTGTGCAGCCCATGTACAGCAGCAGTTGCATGGAGAACATGATACAGCAGTAGTGAGTAGTGTAGCTGTGAATCCTGCTTAGGAGTGAGATAAAACACTTACTAGAAGCAGCAGCATGGACATTCTGCAGCAGTAATGAGCAGTGTGGCTGTGAAATCTGCTTAGGAGTGAGATAACACACTTACTAGAAACAGCAGCATGGAGGACATTATACAGCAGTACTGAGCAGTGTGGCTGTAAATCCTGCTTAGGAGTGCGATAACACAATTACTAGAAGGCAGCAGCATGGACATTCTGCAGCAGTAATGAGCAGTGTGGCTGTGAATCCTGCTTAGGAGTGAGATAACACACTTACTAGAAACAGCAGCATGGAGGACATTATACAGCAGTAGTGAGCAGTGTAGCAGTGAATCCAGCACTGGACATTCTTGAAGAAAGCTGTTTGTATGTCTATACTTCTCTCATGCTAATTCTCCATAGACTACACCAGGCAGCTGCAATCTGATCTCCCAGTGATTCGGCATCTTGCTTTGACCAGGGCAGATTTGAGCAATTTAGAATGAGGAGTTTGAGATATTAGGAGGTGAAGAAGTGGCTCATAAGTGGAGAAAGAAGGCAATTTCTCTTATGAGATCGATTACATGGTTTCTTATAGTCACTCGCTTCTATGACCACTTGGATGTTACCCGCAGACCATTCATCACAAGCGTGGGAAACCAAAACATGTAGTGCCTGATCCACGTGGCTGCAGCACATCCGTCATGATACATCTGGGGCCAGAATACATTATAAGAAAAAATATATAAGATTTCCTCTTGGTCTAGCACGGGGTCACGTCCCGCGCAGTTATTTTATATAGAAGTATTCCATTTCACTCACTAGTTGCTGATATTAAACTGTATCATCCGGTTTAATTCACTTACAGGTGGAGATATGTAAAATATATTCACCTCCCTGTAAATGATCCCGTCCTGTGTAACAATTCCGCAGCGTGTTATTTTCATGGTAAATTATGTAACGCCGGAGAGAGCAGACATAGAATAGAAATGTGCATTAACCCGAGACCGTGGAATCGTAGACTCCTGCGCAGCAGATGTGTCCGAGACGGAGCCTTTGTGCCGGCGCCAAGTTACATTATTACCTTCTTGATTGCTCAGTTTAAAGAGTTGGATCCACCGACTACACCCTACCTCCTATCAGTGGTGCTCTGCGAGTGCCTTAAAGCACAACTACCATTTACATTTTTATTTAGTAATAATGTAGAGCAAGCGATCATAAATTTTCAAATATACTTCATTAGAAAATTGGTTACCATTCACAAATCTTCCACAAGGTGTCCCCACTAGACTGTGTGGGAAGCTCATTCTCAGTCAGATCCATCTTCACACTGAATACGAGGCATGTATCCATATAAGGGAAAGGGGGCGTGTCCTATACTGTGCGAGTTCCTGACTGCAGCTGGTGAGGAAACAATATATCAGATTAGCTCAGATAACAGCACAGTGCCAAGCAACGCCAGAATGTCAGGATCACTGCAAACTCCTTTTCCTTGGCACAAGCTTTTGATTTGTCATTTAGCTCCACACAGCTCAGTCACAATCTGTTAACCCCTTCTCTGCTATCACATTGCATTACTCCCTATCAGCTGCTGGCCATGCCCACACAGCTATAAAATGCAGTTTTTAAAAGAGCACAGAAAAATGTGACAAAATAAGTCACAAGGCAAAAAACAAGCATTATCTTAGCTGCTATGTGACCCATCATTAACAATCAGTGCAGTATTTTGTTTTTTTTTTCTTCAATTAAATGACATTTACACTTTAAAGGGGATGTCCTGGACTTCATTGCTCATGGCCTATCTTTAGAGGCTATAAAAAACAATCTTTACACGTAGGTATAGGATTAACTCAATTAATGACTTATGATTTTCTATGCACAAAGTCGTTTGTCACGGTGTAGTGAATACTGATGAGGGAATGGCAGTTACGGGCAGGGTGACCAGGGAAGACTAGTCTAACCCAATGTAGGAACCCTGAATGGCCCTGATTCTGAAGGTATCTCTGATGGTGAGAAGGTTCGGGCCTCCAGCCTCTCCCTAACCTCCTCCACCGGCCCTGAGCTATTCCCCCCTCACTTCCCTCCATAGAACTGGGATACAGCAACTCCAAAGGAAAGGACATCAGCCACACAAACACACAGGTCAGCACAGAACGGTTTCCAGGCATAGAGTGAAACTCTATCAGCAGCACCACCTGGTGGAAGGTGAGGCTACTTAAAGGCTAGGGGGAGGGCAGTTCAGGTGAGTCACACATTAATCCCTCAACCAGCAGTTGAACCCAATAGTGAATGCAGTTCTGGAGCACAACAAAGGAGGCCAGGACCTTCACAACTATCAACCATGCAGCTCTTAAAGACAAACACATACACAGCAGCATCCAGCAACGTCAGCGCCAACTAAGCGCATAACATCGTTTCTCTGCCTTTGATGTAGCCTGCAGCTTATTGAATTATTCAGCCATCATCTGTCTCTAATAGCCAGGAAGAAGATGCGCTCTTCTGACCCCTCATCAACGCACCCATGATGTTGATATATTGCCATGAAAGCTGGGGGGTTCTGCTGAAGACCCCTATGTTTGTCACCACCATACTTCTGTGAAAACCAGCAAATAGCCAGTGTTCAAAGGAAACTGATTAACACTATACATAGCAATGCTGATGCATTGCTATGTACAGTACAAGTGATCTGGTGATTGCAGGTTCAAGTCCCCCAAGGGGACTATTAAAGTCTGACCCCCCCCCCGTATCTTTAGACCTGTCCCTGCACCCCCTCTTATCATTTCTAGCCATCCCTTTTGCAGAAAAAAATCGATTTTGTAAAAGTAGAGAAAAGTTTATATATACCTCTTCCTGTGTGGGTTCTCTGTTTCTGAGGAAGTCGCAATAGCCCCGCCGCCTGTCTGCTGCTCCCTTGTAATTATGCACGCCCCTCTCTGCTTGATGCCTTGGTAAGAGCCTGGCCGCGTCATGAAAGGGGGCGGGGCTCCAGTATGACACAATTTAGCCCCACCCCCTTACATGACGCAACCAGGCTCTTACCAAGGCATCAAGCAGAGAGGGGGCGTGCATAATTACAAGGCAGCAGCAGACAGGCCAGCCTATTGCGGCTTTCTCAGAAACGGAGAACTCACACAGGAAGAGGTATATATAAACTTCTCTACTTTTACAAAATCGATTTTTTCTGCAAAAGGGATGGCTAGAAATGATAAGAGGGGGTGCAGGGACAGGTCTAAAGATACGGGGGGGGGGCAGTTTGTGGGTTCAGGATCACTTTGAATACAGTACAAAGCAGAAAAAAAATGGTTTTAAAAAAAATATATATGCAAAAATAAAATACATCAAAAGTTACAATCACCGTCTTTTAAATTAAAAATCAGGGGAAAAAAAACGGATTTTGAGTGTACTCACCATAAAATCTTTTTCTCTGAGCCATCAACTCGTAGGGCCTGGCCCAGGCAGGGGGTGTATACTGCAAGGAGGAGCTAACTTGTTTTCATATTCACTTAGTCTTAGCCTCCAAGAGATAGCAGCATAACACCCATGATTCAGTGTCCCCTGATGAGGCGAAAGAGAAATACTGATTGATTAATAAGGGGATTTTTGGTACTCACCGTTAAATCCTTTTCTTGGAGCATCTATTGGGGACACAGCAAGACCTTGGGTGTATGCTTGCTGCCATCAGGAGGCTGACACTATGCAAAAGACAAAAGCAACTCCTCCCCAGCAGTATACACCCACATACTGGCACAAATTCAACTCAGTGAGAATAGCAATAGGAGCAACCGTAAACACACCAACTTGCTCAACTATATAGAAAGAGAGGGAGCTGTGTCCCCCAATTGAAGCTCCAAGAAAAGGATTTTACGGTTAGTACTAAAAATCCCCTTTTCTTAATCGCTTCATTTGGGGACACAGGTAGACCTTGGGACGTACAATAGCAGTCCCGTCGGGTGGGTAAAATAACAGAAGAATTGATTGGGCGAACTCAGACCACAGTGGCCTGGAGAATCTTGCACCCCAGAACGGCATCTGCAGATGCGTGAGCATGAACTCTGTAAATTAACAACGTGTGACTGACGCAGGTAGCTGCTTTGCAGAGCTTAGCGGCCGAAGTGTGATGTCTGACAGCCCAGGAAGCTCCCACTGCTCTAGTGGAGTGTGCTCTTATCCTAGATGGACAGGGAACCTGTTTAATGTGGTATGCCTCCGAGACAGCAGAGCGAATCCATCAGCCAATTGTAGCCTTGGAGGCTGCCAATCCCTTAAAAGGACCATGAGGGACTACAAAAAGAGTCCGCTCGTCGAAAGTAAGCTGTTTGCGAAAGGTAGACACGGAGAGCTTTCACTAAATCCAGATTATGCAATCTCTTCTCTCGAGAATGAGATGGGGCTGGACAAAGGGAGGCCAGGACAATCTCCTCGTTGATGTGGAAAGAAGAAACTACCTTAGGTAGGAACTTTTCCATGGGACAAAGGACTGCTTTGTCCTGATGGAAGATCAAGTAAGGAGAACGGCATGAAAGAGCTGCAAATTCAGACACCCTCCGAATGGAGATGATCGCCACAAGGAAGGCGACCTTCCAAGCTAGTAGAGGTAAACTGACTTCTTGTAGGGGCTCGAAGGGTTGGCTCTGAGTACGTCTAGTAACAAATTCAGATCCCAGGGATCAAGAGGAGGGCGAAACAGAGGGGCGACGTGAGCGACTCCTTGGAGGAATGTCTTGACATGTGGTCGTGAGACGAGCTGTAATACTATTGTATAGGTTTGAGGAGTCTGATCGCTTAAGGGCAATGAAGAGCAGAGACGGTTCTTGGTGCAAAGTATTTATACACACACAGCAAAACAATGTGAACGTAGTACACAGCAAAGCACACAAACATAACACAACCCCAATATATACTGCCGAGCGCAGTCCTTATGGAAACAGTCAGAAAAACAAATAGTCCAAAGTATGTAAATCCGGATGCATGTAGTCCATAGCACAAGTCCTTGTACTGGAACGACCGGAAGGATATAGTCCGTGGCAAAAGGTCCCCACACCCGGATGACCGGGTAAAAAGTTCAAACACAGTTCCGAGTAGGAAATGAAACACAAGTTCCAGAAAGCAACAGTACATAAGGTAATGACCGGGAAGTTGCTTACACACACTTGAAACGTCCGCGCCTGAAGATTGAAGCAGCGGTACCAGGAGCACAATGCAGGAAGCTTTTAGGAAGAACCGAGATCTCACAAAGCTCCAGGGAAGTAAGTGACCAAGAGAGCAGCTGAGCAGGAGCAGACCAGGAACCAGTATACTCAAGCAATTAATGATCACCTGAGCCAGGTCTTTATGCAAACGAGACAGGAAGAAGGGCAAACAAAACAATGATCTCCATGTTGACTGAGGGCAATATGATCAAACGGCAAGCCGGAAAACCTGGAATACTGACACGAGCTGCCTCTGAGAAGAACCGAAAGGGCGGACACTTGGCCTTTCAGGGAGCTAAGGGATAGCCCTGCCTCAAGGCCAGACTGTAGAAAAGCCAGGAGGGATGGAAGAGAAAAATCCATTGAGGAGCGATTGCGCTCTTCACACCAGTGAAAGAAAGCCTTCCACATGATGAGGACAGTTTTCTGGCCTTCAACATGGTCTGGATGACTTGCTCAGAAAGACCCGACGATCTCAGTACCGCGGCTTCAACAACCACCCGTGAAATTGAGCGACTGAGAATTCGGGTGTTGAAAAGGGCCCTGAGTCAAGAGGTCCGGGAGATTGGGGAGTGGCCACGGGGAGTCTGTGAGAAGGTTGACGACCTCTGCGTACCAGAATCGTCTGGGCCAATCTGGAGCCACGAGGATTATGGTCACTCCTTCCGCTCAGATTTTCTTGAGAATCCTGGCAATGAGAGGGATGGGGGGAAAGAGATAAGGGAGGGAGAACTGGGCCCATGGAATGGCGAGAGCGTCCGTGTCGAGGGCCTGGGGGTCCCTGGACCTGGCGACAAAGGGATGGAGTTTATAATTGTCCCTTGAGGCCATCAGGTCTACATCTGGTAACCCCCATCTGAGGCAAATCTAATGGAATACCTCTGGGTTCAGGGACCACTCCCCTTGGAGATAGTCGGCCACCCAGTTGTCCGCTCCGGGAATGTGGATTGCTGAAATTGCCGGGATGTGTAGCTCAGCCCATTGAAGGATTTGGGTCACTTCCGACATGGCTTGGAGGTCGCGGCTGCCTTCCATTCACGTAACCAGAGGGCACGTCTAATGGCAATAGCATTGGAAGCTGCTAATGCTGAGCAATTGGCAGAATCAAGGGCTGCATGTATCAGGTAGTCAGCTTTGGTTGCGACATGAGCTGCCTAGTCCGCCAGAGTAGGATCAGCGTCCGTGGACTTTAAGATAGTATGGATTTGACCTGCCCATGCTGTGATGGCTTTTGCTGCCCAGACTGAAGCGAATGTAGGGACTAATGAAGACCCTGAAGCTTCAAAAACTGATCTCGTCAGTTGTTCTACCTGGTGGTCAGTTGCATCCTTAATCGAGGAGCTGCCTAGTAAGGACAGGAGGGTACGTGCTGCTAGTCTGAATACTGGGGGCTCCACTTGAGGTGATTCAGCCCAGTTGTGGGTAACTGCCAGGAGGAATGGATAGCGTGCCTCAATCATTTTACGGTGCTGCTGGATGCAGGAGCCCAAGGGTTTTAGCCTGTACTTGATGGTGCCTCTACCTAATAGTAATTAGGGAGGATTGCTGTTCTCAACATCATAGATGGAGGTCCTGGATGGCAATTAGGGAGGATTGGTGTTCTCAACATCATAGATGGAGGTCCTGGATAGCAATTAGGGAGGATTGCTGTTCCCAACATCATAGATGGAGGTCCTGGATAGCAATTAGGGAGGATTGCTGTTCTCAACATCATAGATGGAGGTCCCGGAGTTGTTGTACAGGAGATATCTCGACTTCAACCCAGTATCCCAACAGTGGGGTACTGAGGAAGGAGGACGGCATATGTATGGATATCTCGACCTCGACCCAGCGCCCCCAATAGGTGGGGGGGCTGAGGAAGGAGCATGCCTGGGGTCACACTGGACTCGCTTTTCTTCTTGGAGAAAAAAACTTTCAAAAAATTGTGATGATCGTAAGAGAGGAAAAAAAAAAATTGTGTGTGCCTCCTAAGACACTAAGCAAAAAACTGGTGAGGCAGTGCCTGCTCCAGGGGTGTATACTGCAGGGGAGGAGCCACTTAACTCTTTTGCATATTACGCTTAGTGTCGCCTCCTAGTGGACAGCAGCATTTCACCCATGGTCCTGTGACCCCCAATGATGCGAAGGAGAAAATAAAAAAACTCTGAAATTATGTACATTTATTAAAAAAAATAATTAGGAGGACAGAGGTATACGTGCATTAAATACAAAGATTTTTTTTCTGTTTTCTTATTAAAACAAGCAAAATACAGATTTGGAGGTCAAACAATCCCAATAATACAGGTATATACAGAAAATAAACCATCGTAAGGGTGCGTTCACACACTGCGTATTCGCTGCGAAGCTTTACGCGAGTGCTGTTGCAGTTTTTGTAGCCAAAACCAGGAGTGGAACAATCAGAGGAAAAGTCTAATGGTGGGTTTACACGCCGCGATATCGGCGTCCAACTCCGACCCAACTCCGACAAAAAGTCACGTGGGTCGCGGGTTGGAGCCGATATCGTGTGTGCGTTGTACGGTTTGAGCGTACAACGCGATGCTGGAACGTTGCCAAAACGATATCGGAGTTGAATAGCAGAGCTATTCAACTCCCCGATATCGCAAGGCCGTTGTACCAGCATCGCTGCGTGTGACAGCCCAACTCCGATCTGTACTCGCACCTCACCCATTAACTCCCATGTTAAATGGTTGTTACTGGGTTGGTGGGCGTACACATCGGAGGGACGTTGTTTCCCGATATCGCAGCGTGTAAACCGGCGATGCGATATCGGGAAAAGGGCTGAAAAAATGTGCGGTCCCGCGGCGTTGCCTCCGATATCGTGCAGATATCGGGACGTGTAACCCCACCATAATAGAAAGAAGTCGCCACTCCTGGTTTTAATCAGCCACTCCTGGTTTTAATCAGCCACTCCTGGTTTTAATCAGCCACTCCTGGTTTTAATCAGCCACTCCTGGTTTTAATCAGCCACTCCCGGTTTTAATCAGCCACTCCTGGTCTTGGCTACAAAAAACTGCAAGAGCACTCGCGTATAAATAAGCAGCAAATACACAGTGTGTGAACGCACCCCAAGACTTAAAAATGAGAACACAACCGTACAAGAACAGAAGGAAAACCAGATGTGATATCTTGTAGAATATCAAATGTGTCTAAAAATAAATCTACTTGCAAGAAAAAAAAAAAAATTTAAAAAATTCATATACACCAATATAGATATACAAACATTTACCCCTGTACAAGTAGATTTTTCTAGCCAAATTAATACTCAGAAGTATTTATTTTTCAGCAAAAATTTCGCCTTCTAGTGGTGGCAGCACACACCCATGGTCTTGTGTCCCTCAATGAAGCGAGAAAAAAAAAAAGAAAAAACTTTTCGCAAGATTTTTTTTAACTAAATTTTCAGTAAAAAAAAAAAAACCTGCGTTAAAAAAACATTTTAGCTTGTTGTTTTTGTGAGATAAAGCTTGTGAGTATATATCTCTATATATATATATATATATATATATATATATATATATATATATATATATATACATATACACACACACATTTTATATATAGATATATATATATACATATATATGTATTATATATATATATATACACATACACATATGTATATGTACATATATCCATACAGATGTGTAGATTATACATATATATATATATATATATATGTATAATCTATTTTTTTTATACACACACCACAAACTTGTAAAAATTCTGCTTGCAAGAGATAAAAAAAAAAAAAAATGCATTTTTTCAAGTATTTTTTTTCCAGCACAAAAAAAATATTTTTTTCACAAGTAGATTCTTTTTGTACTCAAATTTTCGCTATGAAAAACAATTTTACTTGCAAACAAAAAAATAAAAAATTTAAATTGTATCATATATACAGTTTTTTTTCACATGGAACTTTTGTTTTTTGCCAAATTATTGCTAGAAAAAAAAAATCTACTTGCAACAATATTTTTCAGTAAATAGTTGGCAAAAAAACAAATTGCTTGCAAAAAAATATATATGTTTTTTATGCTGGTAGGTTTTTGTTTTTCTAGACACTTTTTATTTCTAGTAATATATATATTATATATTCACCTATTACTAACAAAACTCTTGTCAGTAAATGGGCCTCGTGTAGTGATGCGTACCCATGGGGTAGATAAATCTCGGTTCTACAATGGCCTATTAGGGAACACATGGAATATAATGTGTCAGAGGTAAAACAATAAGAGGATACAATAAGACAAAGAGGATATTTTTTTTCCCTTACAAATCGTATTGGTAAGATCAGTAACAATAACACGGGGGGGGCGGCCGCATCACCACGGAGAACACTGAGGAACATTGACAGTAACCACTGGAGCAGAGCAAAAAGACTATGGGTGTATGCTGCTGCCACTAGGAGGCGACACTAAGCTAAATAAAACCAAAAAATGTTAGCTCCTCTCCAACTCCAGCAGTGTAGACCCCCAACAGGAGGGAAACTGGTCAGTTAGTGTAAAAGAAGGAAAAGCATCTGACAAATACAGACTGACCAACAGAAACTTAAAGAAGGCGCGGTGCTGTGTCCCCCAATGAAGGCTCCGAAAAAGAGATTTTATGGTGAGTACACCAAAATCTTCTTTTCTCTATCACTTCATTGAAGGACAAAGACGACTATGGGATGTCCCAAAGCAATCCCCAAGGTTGGAAAGGTATAAAAAAATTATGCAGCATTAAAAAAAAAAGACAACAAAGTTGGAGTGGTGGAGACGGGGTTCAAAAGGGAGACCTGTGTCTACCTCCTGCGACACTAAGCTAAAAACTGACCAGTTTCCCTATGGTTGGTGGGTGTATACTGCCGGGAGGGAGCTAACAATTTTTGGTTTAATTAACCTAGTGTCGCCTCCTAGTGGCAGCAGCATGCTTCCATGGTCTTCGGTGTTCCCCAATGAGGCAATAGAAAAAGATTCACTGGACTCGATCCAATGGCCATGTCGAGAGTTTATGGCCTCTGGACCAGAGCTCTGTGAAACCTTTTCCCTGTGGGCATCGTCAGTGGAATGAAGTGGTTTGCAAGGCTCAGGTCCACAAGTTGGGCGATAATCGGTTTGAATTCCTCTGCTAGAAGAGCGAATTTGGGTCCCCACCAGTTCTTCCCCGACCACAAAGCCGGAAAAATAGCATGGAGCAACAGATGGCGGAGGAATCTCCTGGCTCTAGTTTAAGTCTAAATCATGAGCACGATAGTAGAGGGCGCCACCCAGCTCCTCCTGATGAACGGAATATCCCTTTAATACAGAAAAAGTAAAGAAATCTTCAGGAGTCTCTTGCATTCCTGCAAACGGGTCCAGTGCACTGACCAGTGACAGCACCTGAATTCACATATCCTCCACGCTCCACTTGTAAGCAGACTCCTGCGTCGCTTTCTTTTCAGAGATTCTTGCAAAATACTGGTTCTCAAATCCGTTGGACCTAGAGGGCAGACAAAAGGCCAAAGATGGGCGTCGGGTCAGAATTTAAGCCAATCATAAACTGTAAACAAGCACAAGTGTTGCAGAATCCTGATTTATCTATCACTTCATTGGGGACACGGCTAAAACATGGCTTCCTGTGCCCCCCCAAAAAGGCTCAGAGAAAGCAATATTACGGGAAGTACACAAAATACTCTTGTTCCTTGTTGCAGGTGGCTCACTCCCACATGTCAGGAAACAGAATGGGTAACAGAAATATATTATACATAATATTGAGAATGCAATAGTGTATTCGTCACATTGGGTCTCCATTGTATGATATGTTATATGAATCTAGTTTCAAGGGTCTTCCAAGAAGTGAAAGCTGTCAATAACTTAGAGAGGGCAATAGGTGCAACCACTGGGACACACAGGCTTCCAAAAACTGGAGTTCCATTGAGTACGGAGCAGATAACGAACATGTGAAACTCTCTGCCCATTCATTCTCTATAGGACTGCAGGTGCTAGTTAAATGCAACACTTGGCTATTTCCAGCAGTCCCGTAGACAATGATCGGACCCACAGTGATGAGTTACTCCTCTGAGAATTTTCAATTGTGGGAAACCCCATCTAAAAGTAATATGTTGTGTTTGTATGGGTGATAAGTAACCGGCTGAACCATGTAGTCTTTTACCTGTCCACTCCATCCCAGCGGTACCCCGGCCATATGTTGAATCTGTTCAGTGGAGGATTGGGCCCCTTGTATCTTGGGCGCTCTACAGAGTGAAGTCCAAGAGTCACATGATCATCATCATGTACAATACTACCACTGGGTAAACATCCGCATACAGATATCCATATTACCGTTTTTCCCTTTGCTTTCTTTATCCATCTTCTTTTTCAGGAACTTTGCCATAGGATCGCCATCTCTCTCCTGTTCCCGCAGCATCCGATCCAGGTCCTCGTCGTCAATGTACCGAGCCAGCGGCTTTGACATCTCGAGGGCAGCATCCTCCATGTTCTGACGCTGCTGCTCATGCTGAGCCAAACTGAAGGAAAAAAAAAAAAAAGCAGAACATTACATTTATACAGTTATTAAAGGGGTTGTCGATCCTTCGTACAAATCCTCACTGTAAGGTGCGACGGCACCGGAGATGTCGGCGGCAACAGGCGGGAGCGCGCACGTTTTTGATGCCCTGCCAGCGTTACATAGGGCGACACCTCCGGCGACGCCCCGGCGATTTCGAAAAACCCCAGCGGCGATGTCTTAACATGGGAGCCTATGGCTCCCATCTCCTGGCAGATCACCGTCGGCCATTTACATGGGGCGATTTGTACATCAGTGTGCTGTCAGTAGCTAGCACCGCCACCTGAGCAGCCGCAAGTGAGGACCGGGGGGTGGGGGGAGGGAATATGGATTGGTTGCTATCTGCGCCGCCGCGCCACTGTCTATGCAGAAGGGGGCGAGGCTGTGTCTTAACGCAGCCGGTGGGAAGACGCTGTATGGATATGGCGCCGCCCCCTTCTGCACAGCCGCTCCCCCTGCCAGCTTGTCACCTGAGTTAAAGGGCTCACACTGTTCAATGGACGGTGCGGCCCTGACGGTACCCTTAGATTTGTGGAGGTTCGCATCCCGGCACCGATCAGCTGTTTGCAGCTCCCACTATACCCAGAAATACAAGGTGTACAGAACCAGAGCAGCTCCATACAACGTGTAGTTGTCTGTCCTGGGTACTGCAGCTCAGCTTCTATTCAAGTGCATAGTAGCTGCAGACCCCAAACTGACCACTACATGGTGTAAGGAGCTGGGCTGGTGCAGATCTGTGCACTAAGCTTCTGCCTGCCGCAGGATCAGATAACAATTGGGGTTCAAGATGTCGTATCTGTAGACATCCTAAGCCTAGCTCATCAAAATATAAGTTGACAACCTCTAAGCTTTATTTATATTAAACCAGAAACCCCCTTTATGTCTTCGGCATCAGTCCACCACACCACTTACCCTTTGCCCCACTTGGCATACATCTCATCCTTCTTCTGCTGTGCCGCCTTTTTCTCCAATTGCTGTTCACGTTCAGAATTTAGATCTCTGCGTTTACCGCTTTTGTCCCGAAAAACCGTTTGCGTGTTCCTTGCGTCATCTGAATAGAAATGAATATCAAAGAGAAACAAAATAAGAAAAATCCTACAGACTTAACATCCCGGGCAATGAAAAGGGAGAAACCGGAGGACCATGAGAAGCTTGATGTGACCTCATGGCTTCTATGAAATTAGGGGGTCAAAAATTAAAAAAAAACTAAGATTCCGTGTAATAATTCTTATGGATTTGGGAGGGCAGATTAGCCTCTGGTCTCACTAATGTTTATATCATTTTGTTCTGTGATAGATTAAGTCACAGACAGTTCACAGCAAAGCTTGCAGGATTCACAAGGTTTGATCCAAGCACACAAAGGCGTACAATCCACAGCGAGTCAAGTAGCCAAGTGGGAGCTTTTAAACATTTAATCCTTGACACCTCGAGCCAACAATAAATCTGCATTATTCGCATCTCTCTCACCTTCCAGGTTCTTGTTACTTTTCTCCGCTCTCCTCTGTTCTTCTTTCTCTTCTCTCAGGACCTTCGCAGACACCAGGCCGGCCCGGCCACCCGACAGCATCTACAATAGGCAGAACCACATTTAAGGATAAAAAGTAAAATGACGGCACGAAAACAAAAAACAGTAAATGCAGTTTATTTTTTCAGAAATTAAAGGGAACCTGTCACCTCCTAAAAGCCACCTAACCTATCATTACATGTCCCTGCACCTTCCCATTATCATTATAACTATCCCTCTCTCTCTGCTAAATGCTTGCTTTCAATCTGCTAAAAAACGTTTTTATACTTACCAATTAGGATGAAAATGAAGTGGGGGCTATATGCAATAGTCCCCCTGGGCGTGTTGGTTTGCAGCCTCCATGATCCTTTATCACGCCCCAATGGAGGTGATGTTTTAATAAGATTCATCTCTGGCCCAGCCTCTCTGTGCTGCTTCTGCTGTGCTGGCTCTGCCCTCCTCCTCACCTCCTCTCTGTCACTCACAGCATGCAAATCATTTGTCCTGACCTCAACTCCAGAGTATCTGCCCTGACAAAGCATAAACATCACAGCAGCAGCACAGAGAGGCAGAGGGGGAGGGAATGGCCACAGTCAATCGAGCTCCCTCCAGCCATAGTGACTGCCTTGTTGGCTTCTAACTATGTTTTATAATGGCTATATCTTGGGGTACACAGCACACAGAGACACATGGGGGAGCCTTCCCTGAATGCAGCAGACATGCTGCATTCAGTGCTGCATTTAGATTGCCATGCAGCGGGGGGGGTGGGGGGGGGGAAAGAACAGGTTCTCTTTAATAGAACACGTGAAAATAATGGAAATGTATATTTTATTAGAGAAAGTTGCTTCATTCCCCCTCTGGATTGATCATTCATTCTCAAAATTCTGAATTCCCAGGTAAAATGTGTCGTCCCCGAATGCAGATTATTATATTCCTGAGATAGGAGATTACAATTTGCGCTTATAGAGTTCTATGGAGAACAGTAAATATTGTTACAATTGACCTTGCAGCGGAATGTCTGTGTCGCCTCTATCTCCTCCTCTTCCATAGAATGTTGTGACTTGTGTTACATTTAAACTTACAGACCCCAGACCTTGTGTCTGTTTCCCAGCACATCTACCAGTTTTAATTACCTGTCCATACCAGGAGGTCTTCTATCAATGAAGATGGAAGTGCCATCTCTCTACTTCTCGTGATATAACTGGCGGAGTAAGAAACTAATTAACATTAGTCCCACATGTTCTATGTGGGGGATGGATATGTCCCCTACCCAGAGATGCCTCATGGATTTTAATTTCTTTCTATGAAACTGTAGATCAGGACTGCTTCTAGGAAAACTAAGCTGGTCATTCCACATAGCCTCATAAAACGGCAGAAAAGGGTAAATCACAAATCGCTCACACATTGTGAGCACTGGCACATGAAGAGTTACAATCTTACACTATGAAGAGGTGCAGGGCGACATATCTGTTTAATATATCATTACCTGGGACCCTTGGCTTCTTTTTTCAGATTCAACTCTGCGTCGCGGCGGTGACAAGTCTGAATCGGAGCCTCTCTGCTGCACTCGACGTGGGGGTGATAAGTCAGAGTCTGAACCTTTAGGCTGAGGACCCCGTCGAGGTGACCCACGCGAGTCCTTCTGTTGTGTCGCTAGAAAGTAGAGGAAAGATAATTGAAGGCAATGCAGTGAAATCCGCCAAACTAAAAAGCCACAGATTTTCTATTGAGCACTGATAAGTTCAGCATTTTTGCCTTTATGTTTTTGCAATTATTGCAATTTTCAGGACCCGGACCTCTGCAGAGTTAATAAACGGGCTAGTTTCAAACCTTTCATGAACCACTATGAGCAGAAATCATTTCAATTTCGACGCACCTTTTTTCCGACTGTCTCGTGGTGGCGACAAAGCTCTTTTCCGGGGAGGAGAAAGGTCAGAATCGGAATCATGCCGCATGGAGGAATGTGGAGGGACTTGTTGAGATTTCTTCACATTACACTTTGAACTTATGTCAATCTGTTCTTTGTTGCGCCTGTCCTTGCGAGATGGAGAGGAACCCGGAGACTCCCACTTGCCCTTACGGGGTGGAGAGGAGGCTGGAGAGTCCCATCTGCTCTTGCGGGGTGCAAAGGAGCTCGGAGGGTCCTGCCTGCCCCTGCGGGGTGGAGAGGCGTCTGGAGACTCTTGCCTGCCCCTTCTGGGTGGTGAGGTGCCAGGAGAGTCCCACCTGCTCCTCCTTGGTGGCTTTGTGACTGGAGAGTCCCGCCTGCCTCTCCTGGGTGGTGAAGACTCTGGAGAGTCTCGCCTGCCCCTCCTTGTTGGTTTGGTGCCCGGAGAGTCCCACCTGCCTTTCCTTGGTGATGAAGCACCTGGAGAGTCCCGCCTGTCCCTCCTTGGTGGTGAAGCATTTGGAGAGTCCCGCCTGCCCCTCCTTTGTGGTGAGGTCTGGTCAGCCTGCCTCCTGTGTTTGGCACCTGGAGACTCTTGCCTGCCCCTCCTTGGTGGTTTGGCGCCTGGAGACTCTGCCTGCCCCTCCTTGGTGGTGAGGCACTGGAGATCTCGCTTGCCCCTCCTGGAGGTGAGGCATCTGGAGAGTCCCGCCTGCCCCTCCTGGGAAGTGAGGCATCTGGAGAGTCCCGCCTGCCCTCCTGGGAGTGAGGCATCTGGAGAGTCCCGCCTGCCCTCCTGGGAGGTGAGGCATCTGGAGAGTCCCGGGTCTGCCCCTCCTTGGGAGGTGAGGCATCTGGAGAGTCCCGCCTGCCCCTCCTGGGAGGTGAGGCATCTGGAGAGTCTTGGGTGGTCTTTTGTTTTTTAGAAGTCAGCTGCCTTTTTGTTGGAGGAGAATCATCTGAGGAGTCATGTCTGGCTCTTCGAGGTGGAGATTTATCTGGAGAGTCCCGCCTGCACTTCCTTGGGGGTGAGGCATCTGGAGAGTCTTGCATGCCCCTCCTGGGTGGTGAGGCATCTGGAGAATCTTGGGTGGTCTTTGTTTTTTAGAAGTCAGCTGCCTTTTTGTTGGAGGAGAATTGTCTGAGGAGTCATGTCTGGCTCTTCGTGGTGGAGATTCATCTGGAGAGTCATGCCTGGCCCTTCGAGATGGAGAAGGGTCTGGAGAGTCATGCCTGTCCTTTTTTGGAGAATTCTCTGAAGAGCCAGGGGACCTATGACCAGTCTCCTTGGCCGTAGCAGAATCATCATCTCTGGCCCTATAGATGATACAAAACAAAGATTAAAATTCCAAAATCATGTAGAACAACAATAGTAACTTACAGAAGCAGCAAACAAGAAAGTGTGTGCCACAAGGCGGGTACCGAAGAGGCATGTTAGAAACTAGGCACAAAGCAGGGTCTAACTGGTAAATCCGAGACTAATGTTCGCCCACCACTGTTTTGACAAACCATTGGTCCCTTCCACCACAACAGCCAGGACTGAAGATGGGTGTACCAGCCGTCCTCCTGATCTCATGGATAAAGTAGCAGTTCCAGCAAGAACATTATGATAAAAAAATCAGATCACAAAGTAGCCCTTGCTTGCTAAGGATATGCACATCATTAAAGAGGACCAGTCACCCCCTGGTGCTTTCTAAACTGAAAGCACCACTGAATGTAATGTGTATGCTGCATTCAGGGACGGGGTCCCCCATGTGTCTACCCCCCCCAGTACCTGAAAAAAACACTTTATAAAGTTTAAACTTAAGGGGTCCGGTGGGCCTTATCTTATCCCACAGTCCTTGCCTGTCAGGCATCAGCACAGTCCTCTGCGCCTCCTGCCCTGTGTTCCCCCTCCTCTTCTCAGTGTGTCAATTCACGCAGGTGCACACTGGGCACTTAGTAGGAGCGGGTCCCGGCTGCTATAAACCCGCATGCATGTGATGCAAGCGCCAAGCCTCCCTGCTATAGATTATGCTGTATACAGGGCAAGCTCTGGAGCTTGCGTCACACGCATGCGCGGTTACAGAAGCTGGGACCCGCTATTACCAAGTGCCTGGTGTGAGCCTGTGTGAATTGAGGTGCAGGCGCCGAAGAGGAGGAGGCCACACACACAAGAGGAGATGTAACACAGGGCAGGAGGCGGAGAGGACTGTGCTGGCGGCCCGGACTGTGAAATAAGATAAGACCCACCGGAGTCCTTAAGTATAAACGTTGCAAAGTGTTTTTTTTTCAGGTTACGGGGAATTAGAGACATGGGAGACCCCTTCCTGAATGCAGCATACACCACTGCATTCAGTGGTGCTTTCAGTTTGGAAAGCACCAGGGGGCGGGGGAGTGACAGGTTCTCTTTAAGCTTTATAGAATTATGGTCTATGCTTACTGGACAGACACAGTATTAAGGTGAAGATATAGGCGAGTTCTGGTCGTGCAACATCACGTATTTGTCTCTTATATTTTGCATTGATGCTGAGATTTGATTAGGAGTCACATGTAAATTAGAATATGCAAAAAATAGAAAATGCAACATACTGTGCTTTAGCACTACAATGAAGAAAGCAGAATTTATTTTTTTAGACTGTTGTGTTGAGGTCAGATCACTTGTGCGTGACCAAATCATCCTCTATGGGGGGGCTGCCATAATGAACATCACATTCTCTTGCTACGATGTCTGTAGGGCGCGTGTACAACAATGGAGAGAACATTTTTAGTACACAATGTCTGAATGTGCAGTGACATAATGCCGGTGTGCTTTACCTTGATTCTTCCTCATGGGATCTCTCGTCCTCAGGGGACTCATCACCTACAGAATAAAATAAAATTAATTACTATCTTCTACAGAGCAGAAATCTGTAAGATAAGACATAACACAGAATAAATGTGTCATCCGCCTGCACGGCGCTCTCCATTTTCATCGAGGGATTTTTCCAAGCATTCCTGCACACTTGTGTCCCAGATGGGAATAAATGGATTTTTTAGAACAACTGTAAAATCCCTGACAGACCCTTGCATTGCCTAATGCTAGGGACCATGAAGAGAGAATCTAATTGCAGAAAGACGGACCCTGATGGATCTAAGCAGATCCAGAAAGTGAAGATAGAACAGGGATGAATAGGAGATGGACAACAGATGGGGAAGCCTAGCCAACTTTCGAAAGAAAAAGCGGCTCGGGGCATAGGACGACCTGCTCCTGATGGAGGACAAGGAGGGAGGCCAGCGGAACAGAGCAGTGAGCACACACACTCTGTGTAAGGTGGTTATAGCCACCAGAAATGACATCTAGATGGAGAGAAGTGCAAAGAGAGACTCTTAGAGGACGGACAGAAAAAGGAGAAATTCCCAAAAAGTCACTGGATGCCTGTAAGGAGGAGCACTATGAGCCGCTCCCATGAGGAAGGTCTTGATAGAGTTTGAGGTTTCCCACTCAAGTCCATCACAGTCAGTGTATGCATTATAACATCTCACCTTTTATTACTTTCCACTTATTGGTGTTCTTGAACTCCTCCATGCGCTTGATCTCTTCTGGACGCTCATCTACAAACTCTGCCACCTGCAGGACACAAGAGGATCATGAACGGATACCTGCCTCCATCACCAGGTCAATACACATGTACACTTAGACCCACAGATCACTGGACATCAAAGTATACAAATCACACAGAACCATTGTCTGCAAAACACAAATTCTTGCTTTTTGTACCAGTATAAATCAGGATAAACATTTATTTCCAGCCACGGTCCACACTGACCCAGGTAAAAGAGTGGGGAAGCCAGCGCTGCCAATGGTCAGCATGCAGTACAAGAAGTGCATATGCACATAGCAATTTCTAACTGTACTTTAAAAATTGGATATTAAGCAAAGAATTGATCAATTCTTTCAGCTACCCTGCAACGTCATGGCAATCTCAATTGCACTTACTGTATTGCAAACTGACAACAGGAAGGGCTGGTTTCTCTGTTTTTTTTATGTTATTGGTTGGTGGTTGACCCCCACTTTGCCGTGCTCACTTGATTCAGTTTGCCATCCCCTCTGTTTTTACTAAAACGGATTTAAGCCACGGTTCACACACAGCCGCCCTCACCCTTCAGACAGGCCCCCTGATGAAGGAGTGATCGATATGCGCATTGGGGCGCACGGACTTGGTGCTAGGACTTGACTACTGGATTCTCCTGTTACCTCCAAGGTAAAAACTATTTATGCTATATGCACACTAACCCTTTATTGACCGCCCCTCTGATATTCTTATGGGGAGTGGGTGTTCATAACACTATATATTGCAGTGCTATGAGGCGGTAGGACATATATTTATTACCTTGGCAGGGAGTTACCCGTTACCTCAGTGGTGTACCTAGTTGTGTTGTATGCACTATAACCCCACACTGTCTGCCCCGTTGTTATACCTATGGGGAGAGAGTAGTTTATATTACTATATACATGTAGGGATAATAGGTTGTGAAGGGTAGATTAACATCACCTTGTTTGGTATATTATCTACTTTTGGAGAATCCAGTACCCTATTGGACTGAGCATGTCACTATACCGTGTTCTCCCTTTTTGTATGTATGATTGTGACCATACTCTAAGGGAACATATTGTATAAATAGAACTATATGGTGTAATACTTGATATATGGATTATTTGATGTATATATTATTATGTGACCTCTGCCACAGTATTGTATAACAGTCCGAATAACCCTGTTACCGTAGTTGTAAAGCACTATTGCACTTTATTCTGCACCTTAATAAAAATTAATTTATTATTATTCATGTGTTTGTTGTTGATTTATCTGTTGATTGGATGCACATTTATCTGGACCTGCTCCTCTCTCATTCATGGACTATTGGTTTGGCAGTGTGGAGGTCATATCTGACAATGTCTGGACGTCTGCGGCATCTGCTACACATGTTCGGGCCTGGTCTGCCTTTATCTGAAATTGCCCTTCCGGAGCCATGGAAATGGTTCGGAAATGTTCAGGTATGTGTTGCATTAATGTGGTTCTACTTTTAATGTATTTAGGAGGTCGTATAGCACAAGATATATGAAAAACGTAGAGTAGGACCGTCCTATTAAGATTGCCATGACATGGCAGGGTGGCTCAAAGAACTGATCAATTGTTTGCTAAATATCTCATTTTTAAAGAACAGTTAGGAATAAATATGTGCATATGCACTTTCTGTATTGCAAGCTGAACAAAGGCAGTGCTGACTTCTCAGCTTTTTGATACATTATTGACCCAGGTGCTATATGTCCATATTTTCATATAACTGTCCTGGCTGCACGCTGATTTGGAGATCTATAAGAGAAGAATTCTCTAAACCTTTAATAAATTGAAGGTAGAACCAAAAAGAAAAAAAAAAAAAAGTGACTATACTGACAATCTCTCCGTAGGCTAGGTCATCAACATGTGACTGGTGAGATCCGATCCCAGCTTTTTAGCTCCATTTAGAGTGTTTAACCTTTGAATTGAGCTGATGGGTGGGTTTGTCGGGTATCTGTTCCCGGGGGCCCACCCACCTGCCTCTCTGTGCCGCCTCCTGCCTGTGACGTCAGCACCGGAGCCCACCCCGTTGTATGCATACAGCATAATCTGTTGCAGCGCGGGCTCCGGCACTGACATCACGGGCAGGAGGCGGCACAGAGAGGCAGGGGGCGGGGAGGTCCCCGCCCACAGCGAGGACTCTATAATCAGTAATTCCCTCCAGACTTGTTATCTCTAAAGGTTAAAAAAATGTTTATTACAGCTTACGGGGAAGGGGTAGAAACACGGGAGACCCCTTCCCTGAATGCATAAGACACGCTGCATTCAGTGGTACACTCAGTTTGGAATGCACCGGGGAGGGGGGGTGACAGGTCCTCTTTAAGGTTGAAAAGCTGTCATGTTTATGTATGACACAATAAGTAGTTTCACTTTCACATGCATGGTTTGGATGCTGTCTCCTGTGAATACACTTCACAATGGGCTCTGTCTTGCACTTGGGTTACACATTTGATTACGTGGCTCCATCAAATTGAACACTGTCCTAAAATCTGAATTTAGAATGCGCGATTCCCACATCGAGGTTTGCTCTGAACGGGACAGAACCAGGGGCACTCACCACCGGCTGGTCTTCCTCCTCCTCCACAGGTTCTTCCTTTTTTATCGGTTCCTTCTTCCAGTCTTCTGCATCATCATCCACTATCCGCATCCTATGTGTGAGCGGGGCAAAATGGAAAAAGAAAACACAAAACTGAGAAATTACTGGAAACTTCAGGTACTTTATTCCCAGGATAAAGTGATGACCTGACCCTGGTATATCCCATCACTTGATGATAAGAAAGGGTCAGACCATGGGGACCGCTCTCATCACAATACCTGGGCTGACTGTGTTCACTTTTAAGGATTCCCTTTAATCTAAGTGAATCCATGCTGCAGCTCCCTGTGACCAGAAAACAACAGAGTGGAGGATGAAGCAGCAAATCAGCAATGAGGCCCCTTCATTCTCAGGATCGGAGCGTTGCTGACCTCAAAGTGATGACATATCCCAGCAATATGATCTCACTTTCCTACATAAGGAATAACTCTTTACAAAAATAACCCGCGGTGTTTGTGACCAGCATTGCAAGGTATAATACATAAAATGCTGTGGAGACAATGAGAGGATGTCAGTCAGGCTAAATGGGGAAAGGCTCATCAGCAGGGAGGAGGTACACTGAGGAGCTGTCAATCAAGCTAGATGGGGAGAATCATGAGCAGTGAAGAGGGACAATGATAAGCTGTGAATCAAGCTAGGTAGGGGAGAATCAACAGCAGCAGGAAGGAGGGACACTGAGGAGCTTTCAGGCTAAGTATGGAGATAATCAGCAGGGAAGTGGAACACTGAGGAATCGTCAGGCTAGGTATGGGGAGGATCAGCAGCAGCAGAAAGGAGGGACACTGAAGAGCTTTCAGGCTAAGTACAGAGAATCAGCAGGGAGGTGGAACACTGAGGAATCGTCAGTCAGGCTAGGTATGGGGAGGATCAGCAGCAGGGAGGAGGGACACAGTCTTTAGTCAGGCTAGGTATGGGGAGGGTCAGCAGCAGGGAGGTGGGACATTGAGGAGGTGTCAGTCAGGCTAGATGGGGGGAGATAAATCATCGACAGGGAAGAGGTACACTGAGGAGCTGTCAATAAGGCTTGGTGGGACAGTGAGAATCATTAGGGAGGGGGGACACTGAGGACCTGTCAATCAGGCTAGATTGGGGACAATCATGAGCAGGGATGAGGGACACTGAGGAGCTGTCAGGCAGGCTAGGTATGGGAGGATCAGCAGCAGGGAGGAGGGATACTGAGTCGTCAGTCAGGCTAGGTATGGGGAGGGTCAGCAGCAGGGAGGTGGGACACTGAGGAGCTCTCAGTCAGGCTAGGTATGGGGAGAATCATGACCAGGGAAGAGGGACACTGAGGAGCTGTCAGTGAGGCTAGGTGGGGAGATGATCAGTAGCAGGGACACTGAGGAGCTGTCAGTCAGACTAGGTATGGGGAGAATCATGAGCAGGAAGGAGCTGTCTGTCAGACTAGGTATGGGGAGAATCATGAGCAGGGAGGAGCTGTCTGTCAGGCTAGGTATGGGGAGAATCATGAGCAGGGAGGAGCTGTCAATCAGGCTAGATGGGGAGATGATCAGCAGGGAGGAGGGACACTGAGGAGCTGTCAATCAGGCTAGATGGGGAGATGATCAGCAGGGAGGAGGGACACTGAGGAGCCGTCAGTCAGGCTAGATGGGGAGAATCATGAGCAGGGAGGAGGGACACTGAGGAGCTGTCAGTCAGGCTAGATGGGGAATCATGAGCAGGGAGGAGGGACACTGAGGAGTCGTCAGTCAGGCTAGATGGGGAGAATCATGAGCAGGGAGGAGGGACACTGAGGAGTCGTCAGTCAGGCTAGATGGGGAGAATCATGAGCAGGGAGGAGGGACACTGAGGAGTCGTCAGTCAGGCTAGATGGGGAGAATCATGAGCAGGGAGGAGGGACACTGAGGAGTCGTCAGTCAGGCTAGATGGGGAGAATCATGACCAGGGAGGAGGGACACTGAGGAGTTGTCAGTCAGGCTAGGTGGGGAGATGATCAGCAGCAGGGACACAGATTGTGTTACAGTCGCAGTTATCTCCTGTCTGGTGCCCCTGTGGGTCCCACCATCCTCAGTGCAGGCTCCAGCTGTGACTCTCCTCACTGAGCACACGGCCAGCAGAGGGCGCTGTCACCGGCCATTCAGACTATACAGTGATGACACCCCCTCACAGGAGGCGGCTTCTGCTGGGAGTTGTAGTACCTACCCTGGCGGCCTCATCTCTGTGGAGGGCTCGCTGTCTGCCTCACCCCTTCCTTCCCCCCGGGTTCTGCCTCAGTCTCACCCCTTCCCCTCCGGCCTGGTCTTCTTTTTCCTCTTCTTCTTCCCCGGTCCATCATCTAGGCTCCCGGATCCAGATAACGCTTCAGGTACTCGGCCTTGGAGATCCCCTGCAATCTACTTGCGGGCGCAGCCATGTTTCCGTGGCCGGAAGTCAAAATTGGCAAACACTTCCGGGTTGGAGGCGTGAAATAAAAAAAAAAGCTACAACTTCCGGTGTCTCTACCTGGTGACGTCACGGCGTACGCTGCGTCCTGCAGCCTGAACGGCGGAATGTTCCATTAGAGCAGCCGGGAGTTACAGTCCAGCTGTCACAGAAGGGCATGCCGGGAGATGTAGTTTACAGCAGCTGAAGTCACGCAGGAGACTATAGAGAGGGGATCCTGGAAGGACTACAACTCCTAGCATGACCGACACATGCAGGGAGTTCTTGTTTCCTGACCAGTATACATAGACAAGAGTGTCATCTATGACCAGAGAGTGAGTCCTGTACATAATGTTCATGGTCAATCAGGCTGGAGTTATCAGTGTGCTGCAGGGTAAAGCATGGGGAGGGAGAGCAGGGCTGTACATGGCAGAAAGTGGATCCCCAAATGATCGTCCTCCCCCACGGAGCCGCCACTGCTCACATCACCGCTGCAGCCAATCACCGAGCAGAACCAGCCACCAAGCTCATTGATTGGCTGCAGCAGTGATCATGTGATCAGACCGAGCAGGCGCCAGCACTGGACCTGGGGAGGAGGTCACCGCCCGCCCGGGTCATTTAGGGGTTCACTTACTTTCTAAGTTTCGAGCAATGCCGCCATCCTGAGTCCTATATAATATTGATGGCGATTGAGGCTGACGTCACTGGGGGGTGTGCTGCAGTGTAAAGCATGGGGGGGGAGCGTTACACTGCAACAGATCCTTATTGTTTTAACCCCTTATTGCCCAAAATAAAATCTACAAAATATAAAGGGAGGGGACAAGAGGCGCAATAGTGCCCTATCACTAGTGACACTAGTGTGTAAATGGTGGTGCTGTGTGGCCGCTCACCTGGTCCAGTTGTGGACCCCACAACTGGTTTAATCGCGTTTTAGGAATCAATGTTCCAAGCTGCTGCAGGACCTCCACCTACCACTGGATCGTGGTAGTTCCAAGAAGCAGGCGGGACGGACACAGCACAATCACCTTTGAAAATAAAATCTAAACATGCATACAAATGAACTGAACTGGTATTAAGACAAATACGCAACAGTAGTCATTAAGGATGTGAGATGGAGGGCGAGAGTACAGCAATGCCGTGCAGGGGAGGAGGCATCAGTACCGGGAAGCCACATTATAGCCGAACCCCGGGGTCCAGGAGAAGCCGAGCACTGTGGCCCCTCGTATCAGTGAGGGCCGGACCCCGGAGTCCAGGAGAAGCCGAGCACTGTGGCCCCTCGGTATCAGTGACTGGAGCCCGGGTCCAGGAGAAGCTGAGCACTGTGGCCCCTCGTATCAGTGATGAGGCGCCGGACCCCGGGTCCAGGAGAAGCCGAGCACTGTGGCCCCTCGATATCAGTGACTGGAGCCGAGAGGTCCAGGAGAAGCTGAGCACTGTGGCCCCTCGAATCAGTGAGAGGCGCAGACCCCGGGGTCCAGGAGAAGCCGAGCACTGTGGCCCCTCGGTATCAGTGACTGGAGAGGCCCGGGGTCCAGGAGAAGCTGAGCACTGTGGCCCCTCGGTATCAGTGACTGGAGGCGCCAGGACCCGGGTCCAGGAGAAGCCGAGCACTGTGGCCCCTCGATATCAGTGACTGGAGCCGACCGGGTCCAGGAGAAGCGAGCACTGTGGCCCCTGGTATCAGTGATGAGCCGGACCCCGGGTCCAGGAGAAGCCGAGCACTGTGGCCCCTCGGTATCAGTGACTGGAGCAGGACCTCGGGTCCAGGAGAAGCCGAGCACTGTGGCCCCTCGGTATCAGTGACTGGAGCCGGACCTCAGGGTCCAGGAGAAGCTGAGCACTGTGGCCCCGCGGATATCAGTGACTGGAGCCGGACCAGGGTCCAGGAGAAGCCGAGCACTGTGGCCCCTCGTATCAGTGACTGGAGCAGGACCCCGGGTCCAGAGTAAGCCGAGCACTGTGGCCCTCGGTATCAGGACTGGAGCCAGACCCGGGTCCAGGAGAAGCCGAGCACTGTGGCGCCTCGTATCAGTGATGGAGCTGGACCCCGGGGTCCAGGAGAAGCCGAGCACTGTGGCCCCTCGTATCAGTGACTGGAGCAGGACCTCGGGTCCAGGAGAAGCCGAGCACTGTGGCCCCTCGTATCAGTGACTGGCGCCGGACCTCGGGTCCAGGAGAAGCCGAGCACTGTGGCCCCTCGGTATCAGTGATGGAGCCGGACCCCGGGTCCAGGAGAAGCCGAGCACTGTGGCCCCTCGGTATGAGTGACTGGAGCAGGACCTCGGGTCCAGGAGAAGCCGAGCACTGTGGCCCCTCGGTATCAGTGACTGGAGCCTGACCTTGGAGTCCAGGAGAAGCCGAGCACTGTGGCCCCGCGGTGTCAGTGACTGGAGCCTGACCCCGAGGTCCAGGAGAAGCCGAGCACTGTGGCCCCTCGATATCAGTGACTGGAGCAGGACCCCGGGGTCCAGGAGAAGCCGAGCACTGTGGCCCCTCGGTATCAGTGACTGGAGCCAGACCCCGAGGTCCAGGAGAAGCCGAGCACTGTGGCCCCTCGGTATCAGTGACTGGAGCAGGACCTCTGGGTCCAGGAGAAGCCGAGCACTGTGGCCCCTCGGTATCAGTGACTGGAGCCAGACCCCGAGGTCCAGGAGAAGCCGAGCACTGTGGCCCCTCGGTATGAGTGACTGGAGCAGGACCTCTGGGTCCAGGAGAAGCCGAGCACTGTGGCCCCTCGGTATCAGTGACTAGAGCAGGACCCCGGAGTCCAGGAGAAGCCGAGCACTGTGGCCCCACGGTATCAGTGACTGGAGCAGGACCCCGGGATCCAGGAGAAGCCGAGCACTGTGGCTCCTTGGTATCAGTGAGAAGAGCTGGACCCCGGGGTCCAGGAGAAGCCGAGCACTGTGACGCCTCGGTATCAGTGACTGGAGCCAGACCCCGAGGTCCAGGAGAAGCCGACCACTGTGGCCCCTCGGTATCAGTGACTGGAGCAGGACCTCGGGGTCCAGGAGAAGCCGAGCACTGTGGCCCCTCGGTATCAGTGACTGGAGCCTGACCTTGGGGTCCAGGAGAAGCCGAGAACTGTGGCCCCTCGGTATCAGTGACTGGAGCAGGACCCCGGGATCCAGGAGAAGCCGAGCACTGTGGCCCCTCATTGTCAGTGACTGGAGCAGGATCCCGGAGTCCAGGAGAAGCCGAGCACTGTGGCCCCTCATTGTCAGTGACTGGAGCCGGGGTCCAGGAGAAGCCGAGCACTATGGCTCCTTGGTATCAGTGAGAGGAGCCGGACCCCGAGGTCCAGCAGAAGCCGAGCACTGTGGCCCCTCGGTATCAGTGACTGGAGCAGGACCTTGGGGTCCAGGAGAAGCCGAGCACTATGGCCCCGCGGTATCAGTGGCTCGACCAGGACCCCGGGGTCCAGGAGAAGCCGAGCACTGTGGCTCCTTGGTATCAATGAGAAGAGCTGGACCCTGGGGTCCAGGAGAAGCCGAACACTGTGGCCCCCTGATATCAGTGACTGGAGCTGGACCCCGGGATCTAGGAGAAGCCGAGCCCCAGGAATCGGGGCCAGAACACATTACAGTTTAGTTTCCCTTTAAAATCCAGTATGAACACTGAACCAGCAGGAAAAGGTTCAGCCTTACAAAAGATAAAAAAAGTCACTAAATTACAGACGTAAAAAACAAAAGTCAGCTTTATTTCAACAAAAATTATATATTACATTATGTCATCTGCTATAAAAAAAAAACGTATACATACACCGTAGATATCGATGCTTAATACTTTTCATCCAGGCGTTAAACACAGGACACACACGGCACAGATCTTATTTCATGGAGTCGGGAATTGCCGCCATTTTTAATCCAATGCATTTTCTAGCACTTTTCTTCCATATCTGGAAGTATTTTTGGAGCACGGACCCGTGACAATAACTGAAGTAATAATGTCGGACACTTAAGGGTGACAATCCCTGATATCTGTGATCAGTTTTTCCCACTGGATTAGTTGGGTGACCCACGATGATCACTAGAACAGGACCTCCCCTCCCCCGCCGCAGGGACGCAGCTACGACGTTCAATGGTGCTGCAGGTACTGGACTGATTGATAGGGGCCGAGCACTGGGGCCCCCACCGATCCGGCAGTATCAGACCCCACCGATCAGCAAGCAGCCTGAAGATAGGAAATAACATCCAGCGGAGCACGGAGCTCGCCTATCGTTACACTGAATATACCAGGTGTTCCCGCTATTCAGATGCCTTCTCACTGGATTGCAGTGTAGAGATCAGCAACTTCCACTTGTTGGGAAACTACAACTCCCAGCATGCCCGGACAGTTGCAGATCCATACGAGTTGGAATGCCGGGGGTTGCCCACATTGCTTCTGTCATATCTGACTCCCCAGTGAGCAAGAAGATGACGAGACGTCTCAGTATTTCTACTAGACTAATTGTATCAGGAAAAGTGCCTCCTCTCCAAATGCATGGTGTGAATTCTGCCCAATCATCAGTTATGGCCTCAGCTTCTCCAACATCTTAATAAGTGCAAAAGTTCTTAGATAAAGATACCTCTAACTCCGGTATTCATTTACACAAATAGGACCGCCCACCGATGGCTGCGAAGACCCCTGTGGAGCTCAGATGGAAACAGAACCAAATGCTCTGCTAGTGCCACGGCTACCGAGCTCTAAAGGGCCTGTCACACGCGTCAATGTCGTCAGTGAGATGATCGCTGACGACATTGACGGCTGATCGCTGGTGAGCTGTCACACAGGCAGACTCACCAGCGATCAATTGACCAGAAACATCGTGGAAACGATTTAAATATCGTTTCCATGATGTCTTGCTCCCGCTGCCAGGCTGCTGGAAGCGGGAGCAGGCTGGTCTCCAAGGTAACTAAGGTAAACTGCCTAGATACCCGCAGTTTACCTTAGTTACCAGCTCCCAGCGCTTGTGAGAGGCGCTGGGAGCTGGAATATCGCTACTCCCGGTGTCACACGCAGCGATGCTGCGTGTCCACCGGGCGACAATCGCCAGGTTTTAGAGCAGGTTCTAAAACCTGGCGATCATCAACCAGCGATTTATTGCTGGTTGATTCAGTATGTCACACGCGTCAATATCGCTGCAACGTCACGTGCAGCCGATATCGTGCAGGCGATATTGACGCGTGTGACAGGCCCTTAACAGTCACTGAGATTAAACCTTCAATGATTAAACATTGATCTCACCTAGGTCTTCAATGATACATCCCCTTTAAAAATGATTGTCCTCTTCTGCAGCTTGTGAATTTAAAGGCGATTCCAATAGTAGAGGTAGGCCCCGCCACCGATGGGGCACCACCGTCTGGAGACGTGGGCCCCGCCAACTACAGGGCGCCGCCGTCAAGAGAGGAGGGTCCCACCAACGATGAGGGGGCAACATCAGGAGAGGAGGCTCCCGCCGACAATGAGGCGCAACCGTCAGGAGAGGAGGCTCCCGCCGACAATGGGCGCAACCGTCAGCAGAGGAGGCTCCCACCGACGACGGGGGGCCCCTGTCAGGAGAGGAGGTTCCCACAGACGACGGGCGGCCCCTGTCAGGAGAGGAGGCTCCCACAGACGACGGGGGGCCACTGTCAGGAGAGGAGGCTCCCACCGACGATCAGGAGAGGTGGTCCAAACATTTGGAGGATTACACAGCAGGTGACAGAACCGATTGTCGGGACCCGCATCCATTACCCCCTAGTCTATCCTGTCGGTATAAAGGGTGTAATACACCTTTGACCCTTCCTTATTCTGACCCTAATGGCTCTGCTCACTTACAGAGCTGTCTCCATGGCTCAAATACTTTAAGGAGTTTTTTTCTTTTTCCAAAAAAGGTATAAAAAGGTTTTGTCCAATAACTTAAACTACTGGCGTTCTGCCACCAGAACCCTCCCCAGTGCTGTGGGTAATCTAGTCCTAAACTTATCCATGGTCTCCCTCTAGTGTTAAAAAAGAAAAAATGAATGGGAAAAAAATAAGCAGCCCGTCACATTGTGCAAGGGGAGGTCCCACGATCCTCACCATAAGCGGCACAAGGAGTGGCAGTCATCAGACGTTTCTGAGATCATAATAAGTAACAATGATCCTTTTGTTTCCATAGAGCGATGCTAACAGCCCCCCGCCGTCTGATCGTCGTAACCTTCCGTCTTCATGTCGTTGAGTCCCAGGTCCTCGTTCTGCTCGTACGATCGCTCGTACTTCTCTACATTCATTTCAGGATCCTTTTCTGGAGCATAAACATTCTGCAAGGAAACAACAAAAATGATCAATATCGTGAGTGTGAAGACGCAGGAGCAGCGATCCCGAGCCGCCTCCGTCCAGACACATCACTGCCGATACCTGGAGGTAGCTGTTCCCTGCAGGATCGTCCAGAACCAAATGAGCCTTCATCTGTCCTTCTAAGATCTGCAAGAGAAAAAGCAGAAGAATCATGAAAATAGTAACTGAGCTGACTGTATTTATTACTTTTTGTATACGACGTGAACTAAAGAGTGGACAATCCCGATAGTGTAAAGAAAACGTGCGGAAAACAGATGGGGGCTTGTTCACATGACAGTATGGTGCCTGCATGAATGAGGGAGTGTGCACAGGATCAGGACACGCGGAGGTCAGGACACCGCGACATTCCTCTTGCAGAGACGCCATGTATTACGCAGCAGCGTGCGCTGTTAGCGCCACCATCAGGGTTCTTGGTGCAGCGGATTTTCGCTGAGAACACCAATGTCTCCACAAGAGGAATGACACAGCGTCCAAAATGCAGATGGTCCTGATCATCAGGGACACCATGATCAGAGCACAAGGTGCAAAGAGAGCCACATAGGAACAAGGTGCAGACCGGCACCGGCCGAGGCGCTGATACCTGGTCGATCTTCTTGCCAAATTCTTGCAGTTTCGCCTTCCTGTCTGACGTCGTGCTGTCACCGAGTGTAAAGGGATTCTTGTCAACCACCTGTAAATGACAACATGTAGGATTGAGGCTGCAGAAAGATGGATCACCGTCTCTATAGTTATAGTAATGTGTGAGGTACAAGAATAAGCTGCAACAGATCCTGATAACCAAGTTCAGAGAAAAGTGACAACAATGGTGACCGGTCTCCAAACTATGTCCTATGAGGAACAGTTACAGGATTTGGGAATGTTTAGCTTGCCAAAAAGAAGACTGATAGGAGACTTAAAAGCCATCTACAAATATCTCAAGGGCTGTCACACTGTAGAGGGATCAGCTTTATTCTCACTTGCACTAGACTAGAAGCAATGGGATGAAACTGAATGGGAGGAGACACAGATTAGATATTAGAAACAACATTTTGACAGTGAGGGCGATCAATGAGTGGAACAGGCGGCCACTAGAGGTGGCGAGTTCTCTTTCAATGGAGTCTTCACACAGAGGCTGGACAGACATTTGTCTAGGATGATTTAGTGAATCCTGCTTTGAGCAGGGGGTTGGACCAGATGACCCAGGAGGACCCTTCCAACCAGTGGCGTAACTTGAAGCTCCTGCGTCCCGATGCGAAGACTCCAACGGGGCTCCCAATTATTGCAAATTTTTACTACCATTATTAATATTTGTCTATATGGCAAAAAGGACTTTTGGGGCCCCCTGTACTCCAGGGCCTGGAGCGATTGCAACCCCTGAACCTGTTGCAGTTATGCCCCTGCTTCCAGCTCTACCATTCTATGTTGCCTCCATCCCCAGCTTTGCTTATTTGTCCGATCAAATTAGTATGTAACAGCTTAGTCAAATGGTGAGAAATACAGACAGTGTGAACCTGGCCTTAACCCCTTCACCCCTGCACCATTTTAGT